>CABHPP010115191.1:20004-48133 GCA_902168425.1 Peromyscus attwateri | reverse complement strand
TATTGTTCTAGGAGTGAAGACAGAGTCACCACCAAACTCAGTTCCCGTTTCTCCAGGCTGGTATGCTAGTAAGCTCCAAACTTACAAAAGGTTCCCTTTTCTCTGGCCACTTGGTGCAAATCTTCCCTGGAAGAATTTCACCAGTACTCCATTAACAGTTTGGGGTTCTATTTCATGTACACACTGAATTAATTAGCATGTAATAATTTTACTATTAATAATTAATGTATAATTCATGCACAGTGGTCACGTTGAAAGGAGTTTGGTTCATGGAGGTGGGCAAACATGTGAACACCCTGGGCATCTCTTTAATCGATTCTTTCATTGTTTGATGAAACATTTATTATTTACTCTACAGGGAAATGTTTACAACTTAATGAAGGGGTCAAAATAATAATAAAAAACTCCTACAAATATGTACTTGTCCTTCCCTGCGTGGTTATCATACATGCTTGTGTTTGTCTTCTTGCAGAGAGGACAAAAAGCCCTTTGAAATATACTGTTTTCACTAAAACCCAAAATGTGTTTTATGGTATAATTCCACATAAAAGCTTCAGTTCTTGCACTGTAAAATATAGTATTATACCTTAAATCCTAAACATTCTTGCTCGGGAGCTGAAAATGAAGGCTTGAGATTCAGTCAAGCCCTTCCAATTGCTTTTGGAACAGGTGCCGGGGCAAAGCTGTGAAAACAGAAAGCTGAGCGCCAAGAATTCCCAGGACCTTCAAGAATGGAACAGACAAAACCTAAGGGTGGTCTGGAGGCCCTGCCAAGCACCATAGCTCACTCTAATCGCTGTGTATTTTGAGAGCAAATGCATTGGAATAACAGAAACTTTTCCCTTTATTTTTATATTTAAAAAACATAGGGTCTCTGACACTTGTGAGAATTTTCTGTGTTAGAAAAAAGGTCTCTGGAGGAAGGCACTGAAGCTGTATGTCTCCATTAGGAAGGCAAAAACATAGGTACCCATTTCTGTGGCCCACAATACTTGAGTGTCTCATGGCACTCACCAGACCTGGGAGAAGCCAGGCAGGGACTTCTTCATCAGGTCCTACTCAGGTCTGTACCCTGCACTGGTATCACACAGGGCACTGCGTACTCCTTGATGCTCATGACACCTTGGGCATTGCCTCCCTGTGGAGCTTTGCTAGGGGATATCTTTCTGTACACTGTGAATATCTGTTATTACCATTGGTTAATAAACAAGCTGATTTGGCCTATGGCAAGGTGGCTTAGAGGCAGGCAGGAAATCCTAGAGACAGGAAAGAGAAGGTGGAGTCTGGGGAGAAGCTTGGAACTGCTGCCAGAAGAGGCAAGATGTAAAGTACTGGTAAGCTACAAAGCCACGTGGCAAAGTATAGATTTATAGAAATGGGTTAATTTAAGATATAAGAGCTAGCTAGCAAGAGGCCTGCCAGGGCCATACAGTTTGTAAATAATATAGGCCTCTGTGTTGGGACCAAGCAGCTGTGGGAGTCGGGAGGGAGAGATTCATCTCCACCACAGGGCCAGGCAGGACCTGAGAAACCTTCTGGCTACAGAGCTTCAAGGTTCTTCCAGGAGAGTCTGAGCATTCAGGATCCCCCAGTTCTATTCTACTTCTTTGCCCACCAGTCAGCATCTCAGGAACTTGATTTTCTTGTTTGAATACAGGGTTCAGCTACTTCACAGGGTCAAGCAAAAACACCTACAAGCTTGTCTCTTGCTTTTCCCCCTTCGGCCGAAGGAGCCAACCAAGAGCCCTGGGCATGCTAGGAAGAGCCCTTACAAATGTTCTTTGAGTGGAGAAATTGGCCCAGTAGGGTGGCATACACCTGCAGTCTCAGGTCAGGGGAGGCTGAGAATGATAGTGAGTTTTAGGCCAGTCTGTTCTCCATGTGAAACCCTGTCTCAAAGAACAGCAAGCAAGAGAGACACAAGGAAATATTTTAATTGGCTTTGTGAGCTATCAGCTGATATAATTAGATGTAATTAGAAATTGAAGAGAGACATAGGGAGAGAGCATCATCTAGTGCACCTGGGACTAGAAATCTTTCCAATTTCAGGTATATGAAGATTTTGTAATATTTGCATATGCATACATGAGATATCTTGGAGGTGGGATACAAGTCTAAACATAGAATTCATATATACTTCATAAGTACCTTATACACATAGCCTGAAGATAGTTTTATACAATGATTTCTGTGTCTGCATTTTTACTGTGACATATCACATGAGGTCAGTTGTGGTGTTCAACATGTTTTGCAATTTGAAACTTTTTATTGTATTTGAAATAGTATCTCACCTGGCCCAACTAACTTGCTATGTGTCTGAGGGTGGCTTTGAAATTCTGATCCTCCTTTTTCTACCTCATGAGTGCTGGGGTTATAGGTGTGTGTCACCTTGTTAGACTTGTGGGGGTGTTAGGGATCAAAACCAGGGCTTTTTCTATACCAGGTAAGCAGTTTACCAACTGAGCTACATTTCTAGGCTCCAGATTTTGGATTTTCAGATTAGGGAGTCTCAACCTGCATCATGATTATAGAAAAAGGTTTTGTTAAGAAAGACTAAAAAGAGATTAAGACTAAAATAAAGGAAAATTAAAGAAAAAGATGAAGGTTCAGAAGTATGATGTTAGCTGGGAACACTGTCTATCCTATGCACTAGCTACCTGGTTACACCAAAAATCAAACTCTTGGGTGAGGAAAGTAGACAGGGCAGAGTGGTGAGGACATGGGCAGGAACTGAGAGCACCTGAGTGGGTGTCAAAGGTTAAGCTACGATCAACCAAGGCAGGACATCACCTGCTACAGACAGGTAACCTTTAAATCTGCCACTTCCTCTTTCCCGAAATAATGGAAAAGGAACAACAGCCTGAAGATTTAATTGGCTGGAGTTCTGTGATTCCTTTTCTTTTTATTCTGGGATAACTTAAATTTAACAGAAAGTTACTCAACTAGTAGAGAAAGTTGCTGTGAGCCTCTTTCTCCCATTGCAGGAAAATTAGCATCTTGTGTAACCACATGGCCATTACAAGAGCCAAGACGCTTTTGGAGACACGGTACTTCTAGCCATAACCTTACTCATGAAAGTGCTACACTCATCCAGACTCCACTCCAGGTTTCCATATTGTATGAATTGTCATGAATGCTTGGTCTCCTATACTCTGGGATGGTCCTTTCATGACCTCTGTATTCATAAAGAGTTGGCCATTTGATGAGCTGACAGTGGGCTCACCTGACCCTGTATGGTGTCAGACTGAAATGGTTCATTTTGGTGGGAGCATCCCACGAGGGATGCTGTATCCTTCTCAATGCACCAGACTTCAGAGAACATGAGCAGCTTTCCTTTTTCCTGCTAAACTTTGCTCATTTGGTTAATGTGATTTATGTCTGCCAGACTTCTTTACTGTAAACTCATGGTTTTTACCCTTTTTATAGTATCTGGAAAGGAGAAGCTACCACATCATATAGATCTGCTGTTTCTCTTTTTATTTTTGCCCTTTCATTTTTGATGTCTATTGGTGCTTCTTAAAACAGTATTTGACTAATGGTGATTTTTTTTCTCACAGTTTTTGTATTTATTAAGTTTCAAGGTTTTTCTCATTTCTTGGATGCTTGGCTAAGATCAAGTGAAGAATTCCATTATTTCTTAATAATGATACTCATGTTACAGAAAATGAAACCTGCTAAAACAACAAAAGTTCAATTACTGAAGCTCAGTTTGAATTATTAAGGCTTTCTGCAGCTAATTTCTCCCAATGACTGCCTAATTCAATAATCCTGAATGTTTCTAACTCTTTTAGCCTTATGAGATTCCATTAAAAAGTCATATAGAATCTTGGGAAATGAGAAGCTATTTTGGAACAATTAAAAGACCTGGAAAGTCAGGGTAATTGGTATAATTAGAGGGGAAAAGCCACCCAATAGAAAACCATTATAACCAAAGGCATCTTGATTCTCATCAAATGGTGCTTGCTTAAGTCAATTTTCCAATGCTGATTGACATGATGTGGGAAGAAATATGTTTAAAGGGGCATGGGTTCTTCAGTAAATGGGTGTGGCAAAGGTAGAGCTTTTTTTCCAGGAGAGGCCACTCTCAGAGGTGGGGGCAGCTTTGCAAAATGATTTGCTTCATTGATAAATGCTGAAAGTACTCTGAGGCTCTGAGGTCCAGCCCTCACTCAGGAACTGCCCTGGGGGGAACAAATTAAGAGCCTAGAGTAACCAGAAGGTGTTAAGGAGGCAATAAAATTTTTCCCCTGCATGGCAGCCAGGATCTGGCTGAAGGAGAAGGTGCCAGGGGCCATGAAAAGGTCCAAATAACTTGAACCTCGAGCATCATTTACGATCTCATGCTCTGGTTGGGATAATGATAAAACACTGTATTAAATGAAGCACAGTGTCAATCTATAAAGTCATGGGAGAAATGAGACAAATGTGTAACATTTAACTAACATTTGGTAAAAAATGAATAAATCAGTATTGATTTCCACAACAAACCTCCTTTGAGTTTCCATGTAGTTTTACACTTAACCTTCTTAGTCCTTATTTTCTTATAGACATAAAAGCAATTGTATTATTGAATTCTACAGTGCCTTTGAACTCTGAAATGTTTTGGCCACATTGCCATAGCTGGGGAATTTAAAGAGAAAGAGAAACATAGAAATTTTTTAAAAGCTGACTCAAATGCCTTTATATAATATTTATATAATAAATGAATATTTATTAGGCAATAATATTTATATAATAAATGAATATTTATTAAGCACTAGTTTTGTGACAGGCACTATGCTACAATCCAGAAATGTTGAGACTAAGTAAATAATGCCCATATCCTGAATTCATTGAGGCTATTTTGACAGATGACCATGGAAACAAACTATTAATATTTAATTGCTAAAAATGGGTTATTTCTCCCTGAATGAATAAGGCTGAATCTTAGGGAAGATTGTAGACCTGGCTCACATAGAGTAATAGGAGGTTAATCAAGCAGGAAGCAATCCATAGCAAGGGAAGAATTTGAACATAAGCATGGAAGTAAGAAATGGAAACAAACAGGAGTTTAATGCTTAGCGATGAGTTTTACACTCCAGCACATGGAGAAGATGAAACATGAATCCTTGTGGTGGTTTGAATGTAAACTGGCCCTCATAAGCTCATAGGAAGTGGCACTGTTAGGAGGTGTAGCCTTGTTGAAGTAGGTGTGGCCTTGTTGGAGTAAGTGTGTCACTGTGGGAGTGGGCTTTGAAGTCTCCTACACCTAGAGCAGTACACTTCCTGTTGCCTGCAGGATCAAGATGTAGAATTCGTAGGTCCTTCTCTAGCACCATGTCTGTCTACACACCACCATGTCCCACCATGTTGATAATGGACTGAACCTCTGAACTGTAAGCCATCCAATTAAATGTTTTCCTTTATAAGAGTTGCTATGATCATGGTGTCTCTTCACAGCAATAGAAACCCTAAGACATGGGTCTCTGTATTTGTTCCCATCTACTGTAGGGGGAAACTTCTCTGATGATGGCTAAGCAAGACACTGATCTATGAGTATAGCAGAAAGTCATTAGGAGTCATTTTATTGCTATGTTCCTACAGCAGAACATTAGTATTTGGTTTTCCAAGGTCTCAGTTTCTTGGTCACCCAAGCACTGTTGGACCTCAGTTCCATCTCATGGAGTGGGCCTTAAATCCAATTGGATAGTGATTGGTTACCACCACAACTTTTGTGCCACTACTGCACCAGGATATCACTCAGGCAGGTCATCATTGTAGATTCAAGAGTTTGGTGTACATCTTTCTCTTCTGGTAGTGTTCAGAGTCTCTTCCAATACCATGAATACTAGTCGTTAGGGGTGAAGTCTCTAGGTAGGCACCAGTTAGGCTTCTCAGTGTTCAGTTAATTGTGTTAGGTGTTCTCTTCAGCCATAGGACTTTACCGTCAGTTTGTGGAGAATAACCAATAGCTTTGGTCTTGGGTTGTTTGGGGGTTCCCATGGGGCCCCTTTGGCAAACCACTGGATTAAATGTAACTCATTCTTGGCATTAGAAGTTTCATTTGGTGGTGAGAGGTGTCTAGCTGGGGCTTTGTTTCCCATGTTGTTTAGTAATTCTATTTAGGTTTCTTTCGTATATGTATATATTTTGTGAAACTTCTACTGTATTATGTTTCCATGCAACCCATCAAAGGTGTAGGACCTTTTCTTGACTGATGATTGATATAGCCCAGTCTAGCCCATTGTGAATGGTGTCACCACTGGGAAGGTGGTCCTGGACCATATATGAAGACAAACTGAGCAAGCCATGAGGGAAAAAAATGAAATAAAAAAAATAGAATTGTCTTTGCTGGGAAGAATATAGGGATGGTGAGCTGACCAAAGAATATTGACCTCTTAGCTTGAGGGGATGAACAGATTTGTGCTCAGTTTGCTTAAGTTCTAATGGTCCACTTCAAATCTGGGTTGATGTTGGAAGAAAGGATAAGAAATGGGCAACTGTTTTGTGGTGCTAAGAAAGTTGCTGAAGTAAGAGCAAGAACCAGAGGAGTGCTGCTTTATTGAGCCCATCCTCACAGGGGAGTGAGTCCCTTTACATTTTTAGGAACTGCATGTCATGTGCATTTCCAACTCGTTCTCTCCTCTGCCTTCTCTGTGTTGTGAACATAGGATATGTATGAGGTTTTTGTCCTGGAAACTCTGGGTTTCTAAGACTTGTTAAACATAAGGCTTATTTCTTAAGTGTGATCAGGTAGTTATTTGCTAGGAATACTCAGGAGGCAGTAACAGAATACCCAGGCTACTGTGCCCTAAGCAATAAAGGAATTCAGTTATTTCACTCCACAAGATAAGGAAAGGCTGGAAGCTAGCTCTAGGTTTCATTGAAACATAGCCCTAGATTCTGGTTCTTGTAGCTACAAGTTTTCCTGTGTTCTGTCTGGTCATGTGGCCACTCAGTCCCAAGTAAATACACAGAGGCTTATATCAATTACAAACTGTATGGCCTATGGCTCAGGCTCATTATTAACCAGCTCTTATAACTTAATTCAACCCATTTCTATTAATCTGTGTTTTGTCACATGGATTCATGTGACATTACCTGTTCTCTCACATCTTGCTTCTCCTGGCAGTGGCTCTCAGCTTAGTGTGACCCCACCCTTCTTCATCTTGGTCTTCAGTTTAAATGTACTGCCTAACCTAATTCTGCCTTGCCATTGGCCAAACAGCTTTATTTATCAACCAATGAGAGCAACACATATTGACAGCATACAGAAAGACATATCACAACAGGTTCTTCCTCCCTTTATATTCTTCCCTCTCTTGAGACCTATGTGCCGCCTCCTGGTAGACATCTGGCAGCAGCCATTTCTCACTCAACAGTTTACAGTAGGGAGAGAGATCAGCAGAAGACACCGTTATGAGGTGGAGCTCAAGATCTGCACCTGGGAAGCAGGTTTGTTTTCTAGAAGCAAGAAGCCATCTTTAACTCTCTTGGCTACAGTTGGGGCCAGAAATATTGGGTCATATGCCTAGCCCAGACTAGTTACTAGCACAGTGCAGGAGAGGATATCTGTGAATGACATGACACAGAAGGTCCAAGCTTCACTGCTTTCTGAAGTTACTGTTAGAATCTTGAAAAGTATCAGTGTCCCGCTGGGATGATAACTCAGTCAGTAGAGTGGTTGCTGCACAAGGATGAGGACCTGAGTTTGATCCCCAGGACCCACATGGAAAGAGGAGCGGTGGCACTTGCTTATACCACTGGTATTGGAGAGGCTGCTAAGCATATAAGGAGGAGTGTTGTATGAAAAGGCAAACACAGGAGTTAGGAAGTAAAAACCAGCATTCTTGTCTTGTCACTGATTATGTCAGTGACAATTGAGCATCAACAATTGTCAGATAATCAGTATCAGAGAAGACCATGCATCAGATGATCATTTTTTGGTAAATAAAAGTAGTTTTTACTTGAAAGTAAATTCAGAACCAAATCAAAGTATGGCTTTATTACTAAGAATTTAAAAAAAGCTGAGTAAGCCTGTCATGGCCCACTGTCCTGTCTCTGTGGTTCCTTGGAGCAGCTGCACAGCGCTGAGGTTGAAGCCTCAGCAGGCTTGTGGGAATGCCAGAGCACAGCATGATAGGTGTTAAAAAAAGAAGTAACTATCAGGAAACTAGGAGCATTTCACTCAACCTGTATTCTGACTCTCTGATATTAATCATTTGCTTTGAAATTTTCCCTCTGCTGGCTTTTTGCAAGAGTCTCCTAAAGGCATACAAATAATCATTTCACACCAGCACTTTACATGGTACTCCAGGAAGGGAGAATGCAAGAAAGCACATGGCTTGCTCAGTTCAGCCTGTGACTCCCAACCCCAGCCGGACTGGGGGAGGAGAGACACCTCTGAGACTTCCGCTCCTGTTTGGTTAGCTGGCTTACTTACATGCTGGTTGTTAATACATAAACTGAAACATGTTCTTGCTAGTTTTCATGGCTCTGTCGACTCAGCACAGACCACAAGGGAACCCAGGTTTCCACTGTCTTATTTCATTCTGGGGATTCTTGAAGGGAAGAATTCTTTGGGCTCAAATTTCAGAACTTTTGAGCAATATCTATGGAAGCTGCAGAGGTATGGGGTAACAGTCATTCTAACTTATACATAGTAAGAGTGCATGGGAGGGAATGCAGGGATTTAGGTTGAAGATCTGAAACCCTTGACATAGAATATCATAGATCACCCCAACCATGTGTAAGTTTTACACATTACCCTGATTTTATGAGGAAAAGGATTTCAGTTTTATTTACAACTTGCTATTCCTCTCGTATTTTTCATAGAATGGGCTTTTTTTTTAAGAAATTTTTTATTCATTTTACATACCAACCACAGATCCCCATCTCTTCCCTCGGCCTGACCCCCAGCCTTCCCCCCAACCCATCCCCATAGCCCACAGAAAAGTGATGAGAAATAAATCCTGAGATATCCTAAATCTAATTACAAGAGCCAGAGGGTGGAGGAGGGACTTGATAGGGATCCAACTAATTTTATTGACAAGACCAAAAGTATTCAATCTTCCTGAATGTATGTTAAAACTGACTCAAGCTGGGCATTGTGGTGGCACATTCCTGGAGTCCCAGTACCCAGGAAGCTGAGATAGATAGGTAGTGAGTTCAATACCAATCTGGGCTACAAAGTGAGACTTTGCCTCCAAAAGCCAAAAGCCCATCAATCAAACAACAACCTAAAACCCTAGACTGGAAGCCCAGTGATGAATCGCCAGGGGCCACTGCATTCTGCTTATACCCCCAGCCAATGGACTACTCTCCTGTTCCCAGATCCCTCCGCTTTGCACTGTTCCACCCTTCTTACCTATAGCCAATGAAGTCTCACCGTAAGTAGCTCTGCTCTCTTCCCAGAATCTTCATTATAAAAATGCTCTCAGTCTAGTTCTACTGGATCTCTTTCCAACTGCTGTCTAGCCCTGCTGGCTGGTAGCTGTGGGAACTTGTCCGAGGACTTGGTCATTTTCTGGCTAGCATCTGACATGGCTCAGTAAACTCCATATTACAATGATCCTTTCGTCTCATGGCTCCCTTTAACAGAAGAGCATGTTGTTTCACATTTCTCTACTAGCAATAGCCAATTTTAATGCCTGCCTCTCCTTTGATTCCTCCTTCCCTCCCTCCCTCCCTCCCTCCCTGCTTCACACCCCCTTCTTTTCCTTTCCCTGCCCTTCAGTTAATCACACCTTTTTTTTAATGATGCACATTGAGGTTGGAAAGATTCCTCAGCAATTAAGTGCACTGACTGCTCTTTCAGAGGACCCAAATTAGGTTCCAAGCACCCACATGGTGGCTCACAAATGCCTGCAACTCCAGTTTTAGTGGCTCTGATGCCCTCTTCTGGCTCCCGAGTACTAGGCATGCGCATGGCATACATAAATACATGCTCCAAAACCATTCATACACATAAAATAAAATAAAAGTGATGCATATTTATTTCCTTTGATTATAAGTCAGTGCATAAAATATAGATAGAAATAAAAACAAAAACTCAAACCTCCTATCTCTACAGAATCATTAGGTGAGGATTAGCTGAAATATACAAATCCTGGAAACAAGTAGACATGCAGTTCTTCCATCGAGCTGCAGCAATACTGCAGTAGCTTGTGTTATTATAAAAGCATCAAATTTAACTTTGCATGCTTAGGAAAGGAAATGCTGAAGTGGAAGAAAATAGCTGAATGTACATACTTATATATATTTATAGTTCAGGTATAATTCTCAGGAAATATTATTTCTTAAAAATTTTCATTAATACTCAACATTTTTTTTTTTAGAAAAATTGCTTTAAAAAACACACCAGGGCCTGTGAGATAATTTCAGCATGTAAAGGTGTTTGTTGCCAAGGTTGCAGACCTAAGTTGGATCCCTGGGACTGACCTAGTGGAAGGAGAGAGCCAACCACAACAATTGTACTTTGACCTCTGCATATGTGCTTCACAGGAGAAAGTGTGCAACACACATACACATACACACACACACACACACACACACACACACACATACACACTAAACAAATGTAACTAATAAATTTTTGTTGAAAATTGACAGAGCCATGAGATTTAAAAAAAAAATCCTTGTAAACAGTAGGCATGATCTTTTGTTGTAGAAAGTTGGACATTTTCCTTCACAACATTACTTTTCTCTTTTCATATCCAGACCTTGTTCTTGATATTATTGTTTTAATGTTTTCATTGTGTTTGTGTGGCTGTGTGCACATGTGTGTGTGCAGGTGTGTATGCACATGGCGGATGTGGAAGCCGAAGGTTGATGTCTATTATCTCTCTTTATCTTATGTTTTGAGACAGGGTCCCTCACTAGTCACAAACTCATTGTTTTGGTTAGGGTGGCTGGCCAATATGTCCCCAATTCCAGGATTACACCACATGCCTTTGTGCCTGCCTTCTACGTGGGTGCTGGCGGTCTGAACACAGGTCCTCACGCTTGCACAGCAAGTGTTTTACTAACTGAGCCGTGCTGCCATGCCGCAGTCACTATACCACGGTTTTACTCCTCCTCAACAAGCCCATGTTCTGCTTGTCTGTCGCGCTCTTTTTGTGATGCTGGGGTCAACCCAGGACCTCCCCGTTTACTCTAGCCCTATAGAGCACATTTGTGTTCTTAGTAAATCTGAATACATTGCTCAGTGTTGCCTCTGCCTTTTCCCCGTTCAGGTTTCTGTGTTCTGAGTTTTCATTGTGTTCATAAGCTGGGGAGTGCCCTCAGCCTTGGCATTACCCTCAGATCTGTCGACTTCCCCTGTTGATCCCTTTTCACTATTTGTCTGTCAGAAGATGACTAGAGTAATAAAGCCAACTGTTTCCTTTCTCCTATATTGGGAGTTTTTATGAAAGGTCTCAGATTTTTGTTAGCCCACCACCATGGTTTCTGGGAAAACTGACAGCTGGGTTCTGAGCCAAACTCCATTGCTCCATTCCAGAATCAACTCCTTTTCATGGTGGCAGACGACATCTTTCTTTATTTGGTGTTTGATGATGTTCGTTTTGTTGATTTTTACAGCTTTAAAATTTTTGATGGGTCACTATAGAGGATTGGATAACAAACCATGCTTGCTGGGTTCAAGTTCCCCCCAAACCCATGCTCCACAGGAGACCAGTAGTAACATATTTAACACCTATGATGTTAACTTTCCAGTCTGCCAAGTACCTTAACGAGAGGGTCATTATTCAGATTAAATCATTTAATTCACATAATGCTTTTGAACATGCCCTCATAAGATAAGCAGTAGCAAATTCATTTCAATCTCACACCTTTAACCAGAAACTTCTTATTCTATCTTTAAGGTAATACTTCCTAATCTTTTTTAATCCATGATTCACCTGCAGCCAGACTAAAAAGCAAGATGAGGTTCCTCTGAGATAATATTGTTGGCTCAAACTATTTACAACCTCTTTCACAGCATGCAAATGCACTCGTTATTCTCATGTTATCTTGTCAAAATTTAAAAAACGAAACAAAACAAAAACAGTAGAAAAGCCCATGACTTAGAGGAGTTTACTAAACAGTGAACCATACATGGTACATAGAAGGCATTGGTGAGTGTTAGCTAACTTACTAGATTATTTACACTCTTCTAAGAAATGTTTGCTGGCCCATTCATTTTTTAGTGTATTGTATACCCCCAAATAAATCGGTTTTAACTAGTTAACTAGGCATTATATGTGTGCATGTGGGGGGTATGTATGTTCATGTACATAAGATTTTTTTGTGCGCTAGAGCATGTCCGTGTGTGTACATGTGTATGAAGGCCAGATGCCAACATCAGGTAGCTTCCTCAATCTCTACCTTTGAGATAGTGTCTCACTGAACATGAAGCTTGATGATTGGCTAGACTGGTTGGCTAAAGCATCAGGGATCTTCCTGTCTCTGCCTCCCTGGTACTGAAGCTGCAGGTGCACTGTCACATCAGCTTTTAAATGTAGGTCCTGGGGACCAAACTCAGGTCCTCATACTTGTGATATGAAGCAAGCATGAGCCAGCTCCATAGCCCAACCAGACGTCTTTTATAAGTATACAAGTGAAAAAAATAAACCACTATGGTTAATATTTAGGTTCTATATTTTAAGCTATCTCATCTACTCCAGTGGCTTCCTCACAGAGTCCTATGAGTGTCATACACGTGGACTATACATAATGGTATTATTGATTCCTCCCAATAGCTGGTGTGAGGTCAGAAAGCTGAGGTCCCTCCCTGACCTTCTCTGCTTAACCTACAACAGTGTTATATTATTATAGTCTCTGTCTCTCTGTCTCTGTCTCTGTCTCTGTCTCTCTCTCTCTGTCTCTCTCTCTCTGTCTGTGTGTGTGTGTGTGTGTGTGTGTGTGTGTGTGTGTGTGTGTTCCTTTCCTTTCCTTTCTTTTTGGTTCTCTTGATTTTTGAGACAAGGTCTCACTCTGTAGCACAGGCTGGCCTTAGTAACCACAGTAACCTTCTCATCAGCCTCAGCTCCTGAGTGCTGGGTCACAGGAGTGAATCACCACACTCAGCACTGATTGCACTGCCTTGGAATAGGTTGGGAAGAATAGGATGAAAAGACACATGAGGAATGTGATGCAAGTGTGTGGGAATCCCTAGGTGGACCTTCATGAACCATTGTCCTGGAAACCAGATGATGGGCAAATCCTTAAAAATATGTAAGGTCTGTGTGAGTCGATAACTTTTACACTTCAAAAACACTGTTTTTCACAGTTTGGCATGAGGCCCAGAATCATTTGAAAACAAATTCTAAACATATAGGTTCTGAGGACCCAGCTTTTAGAATAGTAAATGTTTTTAAATAACTAAAGTAAAACTCTTTAGTTGCATTACAAATTTTAAAATTATTACATAAGTGTTGGTAATTATAATTATTAAGTTGCATTGGGATTAAAAATGAGAAAAAAGATGATTTGTATTTGACAATGCGCTGCGTTTATGGATAATATAACATAGCCACTGAAAGTTAGGATCATATGCTCCACAATATGAGTTTTATATATAGAATACAGAGATGAAACTTTCCTTGGAACCTTCAGATATAATTTCATATAAAGCATTTTTCCTCTCTCAGAAACATCCAATGGAAGTAAAGAAAAAGGAAGTCCAGCTCATGTAAGGAACAACTTTCAGTCAAAGATGGAATGAGGTTATTTGGGGGAAACAGTAAACCTCCTGCTCACTAGGGTGTGGTAAACATGAGAAAGGAAGCTGAGCATCAGAGGACACCACCACTATCCTAATTGTTGAACTTTCTACTCAGTTTTCCATATTGACTTTTTTTTAGTCTTGATCCAAGGATATTATTGTACAAAATTGGGGAACTACAGGCCAGTAGTGAAAATTTAAAGTATCATGCCATCCACACAAAACAACTCTTACATTTTATTCTCTTTTCTGGACATGTAGCTCTTAGTCGTATTTTTTGTAGGTTAAAATTGTTACTCCTAATTACTCTTTCATTTAATTCCACTGGTTCCTCTGTTAGTGAATATTATTTAGTACATCATTTTACCTCTTATTCTTCATCTTACGAATAGCTACACGGCGATACTTTAATTAGCTTTTGGTATTGAATGTTTAAAGTTTTTACTCTGGTATTATAGACAATATTGCGGTAATGTCCCTAAATCAAAGTTTTATATGTATCTGTATTAATTGCCCATTTTTTTTCCTTAACAAAATTCTCCACACTTAATGGTTTCCAACAATATGTTCCTTTATTTCCTGAGGTGAGAATGAGAGGGAGGCACATTCTCCTGTAAATCCGTAGTCCACACATTAGGTGGTCCTGGCGGTGTCAGGGGTGGGGTGGGATGGGGAGGTGTTGGGGGGTTAAGGGGTGTGTCATCTGAAGTCTTTTCAGGCAAACTGCTTGACTCTCCTGCCTCCCATTCTGGCAGAAGCTTTAACTCCTCCGCGGTGGCCCATCCACAGGCCGCTCTGGCTATCCCACAGCATGGCAGTGGGCTCCCCTCCACAGGGAGTGATCTGAGACAGTGTCAAGGGGAAGCTGTCTCTATGATTTAGCCCTGGCTGTCGTACATTGACGCTTTCACACCGTGTCAGCCAGCGAGTCTGTGAGTCCGCTCCAAGCTGAAGATGAAGGGGTTAGAAGAAGGGGCGTTGAAAATACTGCAGACATACTTTTAACACCAGCGGAACAAGGAGTCCTCTTCTCCAGGCAGATACAGGCCCCAACCAGGAATGGTGGTAAGAGGAATGTGTCTGGATGTTAGTACCCCACCCCAGCTTCCCGGGCCTAGGACCCCAATGTATAGGCTTCAGCCCAACAACCTCACTGTCCTTTGTGCATGGTGGTCATCTTGGAAGAGTTGGGTTTTTTGTTGTTGTCTTTTTGTTTGTTTTGACCCATTAAAGGAAATTCAATTTCCTTTTCTTATTCTTATTCAACCCTGCCTAGTTTTCAGTTTTAAATTTGTGATTATGAATACCTGACAATAATAAAAATAAGCTTGCCTGAGTTTTGAGTCCCCATTTGTCTTGACTCTAGCCACTTCCTAAATAAGGATAGGGCTGTGTTATTAAATCATAACAAAATTATCTGTCAAGTGAGTCTCCATTTGTTACAATACAAGCAAGATTGTGAGACGCTGGCCAGGAGCATCAGGTCTGTACTGAGAACCATTGGTGGCCCAGATCATATTTACTGCCTCTGCCTTCCTCACTTGTTCCGTTTTCATTTCCTGTAAGGAGAGGTGGGATAGCTACAAAGCTGACTGGGACTCTTAAACTGCTAAAGCTTATAATTTATAGTTCATAAAATGCAACAAGCATCTTTATACCAGTTAACATAAGAGTACAGCAGCCTATTCACATGTTCCCTGCTAAAATAAATATTTAAATTATTATATTTTACATATGTTGTTATCTATACATAGCTATTCTATAAAATTACTCAGTGTTGAGATAAATCTATAAATTATTATTTTAATGCCTTTTTCATTTTATTCTGTGTGTGTGTGTGTGTGTGTGTGTGTGTGTGTGTGTGTGTGTTTTGTGTGCGTGTGTCGAAGTGCAGCACATGCATACAGTACCTGCAGAGGGTATTGGATCCCCTGGAACTGGAGTTACAGATGGGTGTGAGCCACCATGTGGGTGCTGGAAATTGTACCTGGGTCCTCTGGAAGAGTATCCGGTGCTCTTAACCACTGAGATATCTCTCTGGCCCCTCTAAATTATTTCTTTGTTGTCTAAATCAGGCTGTAATTGATATTCATTGTGACTTAAGCCTGTCTGTTCCCATACATCAAGCACCAATTTCCTGATAGGTTTCACTGCTCAAAATGTAGACTTAGTGGAATTTAAAAAAGTAAGAAAGAAAAATAGAAAGGACATGAAGTTGGGAGGAGATATATTGGTAGGGAGTCCTTAGGGGAGGGGAGTTGAAAGTGTGGAGTGGGGTGATGGTGGATATCATCAAAATGCATTGTATACATGCGAAGATTTTTTTGATCAATTTTGTTGAAATAAGGCAAAAAAAAAAAAACCAAAATAGTTCAGTTATCACAGGTTCAGTGTTCTTTTAAAGCTGAACAATTGTGATTAATTGGTAAAAAAAATATTTTATATTTAGTTTGAGTATCCTTCACTAATAAAAAAATATGTATGATATGGTAAAGGAATTTGACTGTTTTAACTGCTGTGTGTACAGTGGGTATTTTGTCTGTGGAGCTGATCAATTCAATCATAAACAGCAAGATCATGTGGCTGATTGAGTTGAAGGCAGACACCTTGGTGCTGTTTCCCAGCTGCTAATATCTGAATGTGATGTTGCCATACTCGGTTCTTATGCCTTTTCCAGGGGTGTCCAGCAGCAGAAGCTTGGCTTTCACAAAGCTTGTGGGAATAACTGAAACGCTGTTTAAAATATAATTGCTTTTCCATCAGAAAATGTAAGGTAGAAAGATTACTCTTCCAAGTATCAAATAAATTGGGTTTAAGAACAGGCCTACAATCCTGCACTTGAGAGGCAGAGGCAAGTAGATCTCTGTGAGTTTGAGGCCAACCTGGTCTACTTAGTGAGGTCCAGACCAGGCCAATCAGTCAGAATACATGGTGATAGCCTGTCTCAAAACAAAACAAAACAAAACGAATGAATGAGCACTGAGTTTAAGAAAAAGAAAAGTAAAAGTGACAGTAATTTATAAAAAAAAAATGTTCTTTTGAAAAATTAAAAATTAATTTCCTTTTCTCAGAAGCATACAACTTTGTATGTTAAAAATGATTAAGTATCCCTAAATAAATACACAAGTTAGATAATTTTCAAATGAGTGAACAAATTCTAATGAAACTCAAATAGAAAGTTTAGCATGGCTTGGAGGCCATTCTGAAGTAGTCCCATAGGACACTTTATCAAGGGAAACTTGTCATCTGTAGGTTAAGGACAGGATACACTTGGACACATGCCCTACTGGGCCATTTGGTCATTACGTGAACATCCTATGTGAACCTATGCAGACTCAGATGCCGTAGGCTACCGCACCTCTACATTGCACGACAATCTTAGAGGACCGCTGTGCATATGTGGCCCACTGTTGACACAAACCTGTGGCAGTATTTTAATTTGAATGGAAATATCCATCTCTAAATCATATTTTTATTATAGTCTATGAAAGGACTTTTGGCTTCTGAAATACGACTGTACTTCTTATTTGTCAACCTGGACTTCACATCAGTCCAGAAAACGATGCTAGGGAAAGCTTTGCTGTGAGCCAGGAGCTTTGCGGCAATCAACCGCCGCTGAAGCACTCACTCATTTGTCTCTCCCTCCAAAAAGAGGCTGATCAAAGGACTTCCAGTGCAACTTTTGTCTGAGTACCAGATAAACTCCTGCACTCTAACCATCAGTTTCATCAGGGTGGTGGGGGGCAGGGGGAGAAGGCTGGGTAGGGAGGGCCAGTCTTCCAACTTTAACCTATGAGAGGAAATGGATTTGTTTTGTGAAGGAGTAAGCATCTTTTCCTAACATAAAAAGCTGTCACGTGGAACTTAATGGTTGCATGTCTGTGGTGAGAAGAGGAGGGTCAACCACGACCCCAGGATATTAAGCTATTTACACACTAAAACAAGAAAGACAGATGGGCCATTGGAAGCAACGTTCCCAAAACAATGCAATAACAATTTTTATGTGTACTGTGAAACCCATGAAGTTGATTTTGCTGGCAGTTTCCTGATTTTTTTTTCTTTCTTATTTTTATACTGTTGTTGGTTTGTGGGACTGAAACTATCTGCTCTGTAGCGATTTTTACAGATGTGGAAAGTAATTTCTAGAAGGCCTTTCCAGAGGTTTGGTTGCTATCAGGTGGATGATCTGAGTCTGAGGACCAACAAGCCTCGGATGAGGCAGCACTTGGGTCAGGTGAACACACCTCAAGTCCTTTGGGGACAGACTGTATGTGGACACACCCTGCATTTCTCCACATCACTTTTTGGCAGTGACATTCAGTGGGCAGAGGACATGACAGGTGGGTAACATACTGGAATGCAGCAGGAAAGACTGTATTGCCACTAAAACTGGCCACACCACCACTTTTATTGAAACCTTTTTTTTTTTTAATACTACTTGGAATTTGGAACAATGTGAGGAAAGTTCTTCTGTTTTATCGCTTATGCTGGATGCAGAGTCAGGGGAAAACAGCACCCATGGGCATTTTAGTATTTACTTCTGTGCAAAAGGAATATGATTAGAGCAAGGAAAACCTGGTGTGTCTCTGTGTCCCCAGAAATGGCTGTTTATAATGAAAAAAGCATAGGCTATTACCACCATAGGGAAAGCCATGATTATAGGCAAAGCTTCCAGAGTAAAAGGCTTTTTGACATTCTGTTTATTTCTCTAAAATGCCTTTAAAATGTGTACATTATACTCTGGTGCATTCAATGTTTAATAAATGCATTTAAGTAAATTACAGTACAAGTTTCTTTAAGCACCCCAGCTGCCACACGAACAGCAGTAACCCTGACTAATTTCCACACCTGTGAGACCTTCAGGCCCCTGTAATGTCTCACATAGTTACCTCCAGGCTTTTGAAAGGAAGAGTCCTAACTTCAGTGCCCGTTATGATTTCTGGTCATTTGGAAACTATTTGAGGGGTGCAGCACAGCTATGTTAAGGTTTTTCCTAGGCTTTCAGCCTTCTGCTCATCCACACTGATGTAAGGGGCTGTGTGTAAGGCTAATGATATATATGCTAGTACAGAGAAAGGGATGCACCCTTTTCCTCTCCATCAAGCTTTGCTTTGAATTTTCTCCCTCCTGAAAACCTCAACTTGAAGTTCTGGATACAACCTGAGAATAAAGTTACAATTGGAGTGGGACCAAAATCTGGGAAGGTTGAGTGCTGCCCCTCTGCCTTGTACTGACCCTGACTCCGTGCTCTCGTGAAATGCTTGAGGTTTTGTTGGCACATTTGATTTGTGCTTTGAGAGCTACTGAGAAGTTTTTCCAAGATTGGGTGGATGAATAAATGTATGAGGAAATGGATTTGGGTATCTATGTATATATCTTTAGATATAATCTTGGCTTATAATAGGAGATAACCAATAAAGCCTCCATGTGTTATCAGTTGCCACAGTGAGTTTGCATTTGAGATTCCTCATCAATGTCTATTGGAAATACAAGTTAATTATTCCTATGTTTTCTATTTTTATACCTCTACTCTTTCTGGTCACTGAATACAGAACAGAGAAAGCCTTGGGTTTGCTCTATGAGCCTCACAAAAGTTGCTAAAAGCAGACATAGAAAGGACACTAGGAGATGGCCCAAGAAATTCTCCAAGGCAGTTCTAATAATCTGTGGTTCTACTTGGTTCACTTTAAAATAATAACGGGATGTCTAATGGTCCCTAGAGTACCTTTAACATAAGTAATTTGCTTTTAATTTGTAGACAAATCCCCTGTCACCCTCAAGCCACAGGGAGAATTGTGGTTTTTCTAGGCAGAGGGAAAGAGCAGTAGACCTCCTGTTATTTCCACAGGCTGTAACTTCTCCATGCCTCCAGCCAGTGCAATCCATAGTCCCACACCTCCTCAGCTCACAGTCCTGCCCCTAGAATGTGCCCAGACTCTGTTGAAAGGTTTGAAGCTGGACTTTCTGTTAATGATAGAGTCTAAACTCCAGCTTACTAAGGAGGTCCTTACCAGTGTGGTTCCACTCTACATTTCCACGTGTTTTCTAATGTCTAGGGCTCCTCATCATATGCCCTAGTCTAGTGTGTATGTCATTGTACGTACCCATTAGATGTGACCCTCCAGTGACACCGTCCACTCATCCTTCTGTATGGAATACTCTCCCTTCCCTTTGTAGCATGGTTTCCTGCATCCTTAGCAACTGGAGATGCTCAGGGCTACTCACAAGTGATCATTTTCTCCTACTGTCAGGTACTTGGTAGGACTGTTTTTCTGACATCCTACTTTAAATTAGATGGCTATGTGACTCACATTTTCTAAGATGTTGTAAGTAGATGTGCAATGCATCAGGCAGACATTTTCTGGCTTAAGTTTTAAGAGGAGTGAGAATTGACAAGGTCCTCCTCTGTGTCAGCTATCCTGAAAGTTCCTGTAGAGATGGAGTCTGCCACCCGATTTGAGGATTCAGTGGCTATACTGAGAAGCAGTTCTTTGCCAACCAGAGTTAGATATGGATGTGAAAGAGGAATAAACGTTTGTGCATGTTCTAAATCAACAGAGCTTTGATGTGTTTGTTACTGTGGCATAAGTTCATTAAAACTGTTGGCGTTGCTCAGTCTGATTCAGGTGTCACTTTAAGAATCCCAGTCCATGCCTCCCTAAAGGGCACATCCATCAGAGCCCTCCCAATGCACCTGATGCTCTGTATATATAGCTGCACTGTTACACTTGTTACAGTTCATGAGGACTGTTGTTTACATGACTCCCCCCTCATATCTTAGAGCCTCCACTAAACCTTTCCCATTTTCTAGAGCACTGTCTGTGGTTGATAGTTAAGTTCAAATAAATCATAGAAAGACTGTCAAACAACCTGCTTCCCTCTGGTGCAGATTATGATTAGAGGAAGTTTTTATTTTTTTATTTTTAATCCATTTCTTTGTTCAAATGAGGAGAAAATTAGCACTGTAGTAGTGTTGCTCGAATTTTAAATTAGTCTTTTAATAAAAAAAAAACAGATCCAGATATTGGTGTAAATGCTGAAATATCAGAGAGACAAAGGAACAAGCCACTGCCACATCTCACCTCACCAAGTGCACGAATATTCTGACTGAATGCCTCTGAGTCCTCAGCCGAAAGCTCTCCAGACAAAAAGCCTTTAGTTCCTGTTTCCTCACACCTTATATACCTTTCTCCACCCAGCCATCACTTCCTTCCTAGTGCTAGGATTGATGGTGTGTGTTTCCCAAATACTGGGATTAAAGGCGTGTGACTCCCAAGGATTGGGATTAAAGGTGTGTGCCACCACTGCCTGACTCTGCTTCTCTCCTAGACTGAGCCAATCTCATGTAGTCCAGGGTGGCTTTGAATTCACAGAGGTCCAGATTGATCTCTGCCTCCTGAGTGCTAGGGTTAAAGGTGTGTGCCACCACTGCCTGGCATCTATGTTTAATCTAGTGGCTTGTTCTGTTCTCTGATCTTTAGGCAAATTTTATTAGGGTACACAATATATCACCACACATTAGATTATCAGACCAACCTTCTAACATTATTGTTCATTAAAAAATCCAGGACCGTATTAACTTTATTTAGCTATTTTATCCTGAAATAATTTCAAAGAACAAGAGTCAACAATTTCATATATATGATCATTGTCCAGGTTCTATGTAGGTTTACCTTCTGGTCTCGGTTACATATGGTCAACTGTAGTTAAAAATATTGAATGGGGCCGGGCGTTGGTGGCGCACGCCTTTAATCCCAGCACTCGGGAGGCAGAGGCAGGCGGATCTCTGTGAGTTCGAGGCCAGCCTGGGCTACCAAGTGAGCTCCAGGAAAGGCGCAAAGCTACACAGAGAAACCCTGTCTCGAAAAACCAAAATGGGAAATTCCTGAAGCAAGTATTTCATAATTTTAAAATACCTTTAATTATGATATGTTGTTATAACTGTTTCATTTTATTATCAATCTCTTACTGTGTCTCATTTATAATTCAAACTTTACCACAGAAAAAAATCATATATCCAACATTTGATGCTATGATTTGAAGTACCCATACAATGAGCATCTCAGAACATATTTCCTGGTGGATCGGGGCACTATTGAAATTGAATTATTCTTACTACATTCACCTAAGTTATCTGCCAATGCCATTGGTTCCCGTGGATATTTGATTCATTATTCAAATATTTATTGACAGGTCTATGTTGTGACCAGGTTGTCTTACACACTGAGGATACAGAGATCAATACACCAGGGAGCTTATAGTGTAGTGGGAGTAATTACAATACATGTTGGTGTATAGGCGATGACTGGGATATATATAAACTCATGTGTGTGTGTGTGTGTGTGTGTGTGTGTGTGTGTGTGTGTGTCTAGAGCAAGACTTTTCTGTGTCTTCTTCTATCATTATCTGCATTATTGCCTTGAGACAGAGTCTCTCATGAAGTTGGAAGCTTGCCATTTGGGCTAGGCTAGCTAATCAGCAAACTCTTGGGATCCATTTATGTCTGCCCCCAATACTGTGATTGTAGGTATGCACAGCCAATGCTGGGAATTTGAACTCAGGTCCTCATACTTGCAGAGCAAATGCTTTTACCCACTGAGCCAACTGCCCAGCTCAGCACATAGACATTTTTGTTTTTTTCTGAGCACAGAAAGAGTATGTGCTTACCTCAACAGGATAAAACACACTTAAGTTGATCTGTTTCACCTCAGTTTCTAGATAATCATTTTTTATATGACAAGGGGCTAACTTTGGACAATGGTTATAGAGAGTACATATGAGCGATCCCTGAGAAAAATCGAGCATTGGCAGCAACTGCTGTGTCTCTGAACTCCCAAGGCTCAAGAACAAGGAACAATGGAAATGGGCTAGTGGGTCAAAACAACAATGTCCAGGTAAGATTAAAGTCTGACTACACACTCCCATTATTCATGGAGAGAACCTGCCCCCACCTCCCTGCATATGGGTGGAGGCAGCTCTTCCTTGAAATTCTTGTCATATAAGACAAAGCAAGTTAGCAAGCTGGTGATGTCACCAGGTATATGGTACAGCTTGTAATGTGCCTCTGTGAGGTTAAAGAATGCTGTTCAGAGGATAAATGCTCTTGTCCTAGCCTGCCATGACTGGACCTCTGGGGAATATCTTGTCTTCTCTGTCACCACTGGTGTTTATCAGCACTTTGAAGAGAACACCCATGACTCAAACTTTTGGCGCTGAGGAAAGGATGTATCTACTAGTCCAGTGGGGACCCACCAATAGTACCTTCTTTTGACTTTCCCAGCAGCTCTGCGTGTCCCAGATGTGTCCCTTAGGGGTTAGCTTTGTTAGAAGATCTGTCTCCTTTTTTAGCTTCTCTGTTAAGGAGCTGAAATAAACTTTCTATCCCACGTGCCATTGTCCTAACCTGTTGAGGCTACAGGGTAACATCAAAGACCTTAGTGATTGAGTTGATATGAGAGGGAGACTAAGATGACTCTCAGAATGTTAGCCCGCAGGGGCGAGCATATGGTAGCTCTGCAGATAAAGTCAATGGAAATAATTATAGTTAGATGTCTGCAAAGTCACTTGGTGTAGCAACATTGGAAGTATGGTGGAATATTCAGCCTTTATGTCCTTCATATCAAAAGTACAACTCTAAAGATTAAGAAGGTATGTACTCTACAGATGTAGATGTGGGGTTGTGACAGATAGCAGGATTCCTGGGAGCTAGCATATGATGAACAGCCAAGGGAATAAGAAATGCAGACATGGTAGAGCTGTCTATCAGAGGCTGGCCTTAAACGGGTTTTTTTTTTTTTTCCTATTGTGATGACTGAAATGCTATTGGCATTTAGTACCCTGTAATGAAAGGGCATTTATGTTTTAAACTTTTTAAAAAATGTGTGTATGTACACATGCAGAGGCCAGAGGTCAACAACAGATGTATTCTTCCATTGCTCGCTGCATTATTTTTAGAGACCATGTTCCTCACTGAAAGTGGTGCTCCTCAATCTTGCTAGGCTGGCTGAGCAGTGAGTCCCTGGGATCCTCCTACTTCTACCTCCCAGTGCTGGGAGCACAGGCACATGCTGCCATGTTTGACCTTTTATATGGGTGCTGGGGATCTGAACTCAGATCCTTGTGCTTGTGTTCCCGGCTCCAACAGCACAATGATAAATTATCTCACGTTGCATGTGACTTTCACGTGTTTTGATTAACGCTGATGGAGGCAAAAACTTGTGTATAATTGTCTCAGTTTAGAGTTCAATTCAGTCCCTTTTGTAAGCAGAGGATTCTCTTCACAGTTTCAATATTCGTTGATTTTTTTCTAGTAATATAGGTATCTGGTAAATAATTGCAATTTTTCATTTTTGGATCCTTACTGAGAGTTGTTCATCCCTTTGGGAAAATATAATTGATAACATAATTCATTGTAGCAGGGTAATATCAGTTCATCAACCAACACTGTAATCCATATCTCAACAACTTGAGATATGGATGGCTCCTTAGAGATTGTAATTGTTAGCTTTGTCAACTCAGTTCAACCCAGAGAATCTGGGAAGTGTCTCAGTGAGGGTCAGTCTACATTGAGCTGCCCTGTGGGGAACTGGCTTAATCAAGTTAATCAATGTGAGAAAGCCTGGCTCACTGCAAGGGGCACCATTCCCTAGGCAGGGTGTTTTGAACTGTATAGAAGTGGAGAAAATAAACTAAGAACAAGCAAGCAAGCAAGCATGCATTCATTTCTCTCTGCTCTGGACTGTGGAAGAGATGTGATGAGCTGTCTGGAGTTCCTGCTGCCTTGACTTCCCTGCAATAAAGGACTATATAACCTAGAATTGTGAGATAAAATAAACCCTTTCTCCCCTAAGTTGCTTCTTCTTAGTGTATTTTATCCCAGCAACAGAAATGAAACTAGAAAAGTGATGTCATTAAACTTACTTGAACCATGTATTGAAATATATACTAATTTTTTACATAAATTGCATTTTTTACATTAGTTAGAACACTTTCAAAAATATTGTGAAACATTTATGGGGAAGATACGATATCACAATATTACTTTATTTAATTCAGGGTTCAACATGAGGCACCACAGTGTGTGTAATTTGCATTGCATGTTATAATATATTATATAATATGATATAAATTATAGATATAAGTGGCATTGTGGCTGGGGTGCTGGTAAGCTGTCTCCAAATTCTGAAAAGGTTTTTTATAAAGCATTGTCTCTCTTTCCTAGTGGCAGAAGACATGAGGAACAGCCAGCTGTTCATTATTCTAGAGAGAAGATCATTACTTGCATGTAAAATTGCCACTGATGCTACATGCAGACTCTGGACCTTTGCAGGGATTACCACTCATGCAAGGCTGTGTAAACCTCTTGCAAGGTTTCATCTTCAAGGAAAATTAAGAGGCTTTCTTCCTACTGTTCTTTAACCAAGTGCCATGGGTTCCTTCTTTAGGCCCACAGGTTCATGGATAGCTGAGTCTTCTGTGTGGCTGTCCTGACCCACATGTCCTTCCCACTCATGGTCCTGGAATCAAGCAGATGTGTCCAACTTGAGCACACAGGTTCTGAATGTCATTTGTTTTCTTACTCCAGAGCCTGGTCTTCAGCTTTTTCTGTCTCCTACCTGCTGATGAAGTTCTTTGTGTACTGCCAAGGGCAGACTCTGACTTGCACTTTTAAGTCTGGTGATTAATCACCACTATCTTCATAGTCCTTTTTAATGCACCAGTAATACCTAGCAGCAATAATTTAATTCCAGCGTCTTTGTAACTACTTCCTCACACTTCGCAAATGCCTCTTCATGGTCCAGTAACCCAGAGCCCATTATTAGCTCTGGTGAGCAGTTGCCCTGCTCCAGCCTGCCTGCTTTTGTCAGTACTGGGGTGATTGTGATTAGAGAGCAGCTGTAGATAACACTGAGTTCTCACACAAACTGGGGGCTTTTCTCAGTACCTCACTTTTACAAACTCACTCACGTGTACTAACTTTGTGAGAGGAGGATTCTTGTTAGGTACATCAAACCAAGCATAGAGATGTGGGATACCTTGTCCAAGATCTCAAAAATCACTGTTACAGGTTTAGGGATTCAGGCTTCCATAGTCATCTTTGTGGTTTCAGCCTTTGATTGCTGTTTACGTTTCAGCTTCTTTAAATAAAACATTTTTACTAGAAGAACTCATGTGTGTATTATAGCACACAGTGGGTACTTGTAAATGCAATTGTCCTGGTTTCCTCTTGGGTGGATTTCTAGACCTGTCTCCAGGGGCCTTCTGTCTCCAGGCCTTACTGAACATCCTAGCTCTTCTTCCACGGTGCTTTCTAAGAGCTTTGACATCTGTGGTGAGGTTACCATAAGCACATGAGGCTGACCCATATGATTTATTCATGAGTTATATTCATATATTGCATGTATAGGTGCAAAATATTCTCAACATATTCACTAAGTATATAAAAAGGTGATAATGGGCGCATACATTTGTCAAAATATATTGGTTTTTATGCATTCAAATGAATTAAAATTTACTGTATGATAATCAGTTCTCAATAAAGTTGGTTAAAATAGTTTCAACTTAGAGAAATAAAAAATAAACAAAACTCTACAGTCTATTGCACCACTATTAAGCAGAGAAGAATTTTCTATCACTAGAAAGGGACTCTGGTTACTAATTAGGTCATTCTTTGCAGAAAGATTAAGTTTCTGGTGCAAACATGATAATGTAACAACTCAGGCTAGATGTTTCTTTAATTGGTTTATTGGTTCCTTTCAGCTGCTTCTATTACTCAGAGAATACTTTGAGTTATGTTTAATTTTAATATTAAGCATGACACTAAATTTTCTAGGAAATTGAGCCTTGATAGCAAAGGCATATTGATCATATCCATAAAAATCAGTGTATAGGAGATAGCATCCTGTTTTGCAGTTCCAAATGGGCATGCAGAACAAACTGTCAGCCATGCCAATACAGACTTCATTATTATATGAAGTCTGGAATAAAGAAGAAGCCCTTTGATACCTCTGATATTTTGGGGGTTCAAATATCATTTTAATAAGCAAATTTGGATGTTTATTTGCTTAAATTGTCAAGCCCTAAAATTTACTGTGTTATGATTACACATAATATTTGAAGTTACACCATTCAGTTTGAGAATATAAAAGTGTATCTTGTTAAAAATCAATGAGGAAACCAGGCCTGGTGGTGTACACCTATAACACCAGTTACTTGGGAGGCTGAGGCAGGAGAAGTTTTGAGCCAAGGAGTTAAAAGCCAGCACAGGTAACATCTTAAAGGCCCATCTCTTTAAGCAAGAACAGTGACAAAATCAACTATTAGAATAAATATCGAAGCTATTCCACAAAAGAACTTGAGTTGGTTTTCTTTTCTTAAATTAATTTTATTTTTAATTATGTATATGTGAGTGTGGGCGCCCATAGAGGTCATAAGAGGGCATTGATGTCCCCTGGAACTGTAGTTAGGGGCTTATGAGCCTGCCCAAGTGGTTGCAGGGAACCGAACTCCTGACAGCTGCAAGGAACTGTTAACTGATGAGTTAACTCTCTAGCCCATTGACTTGGCTTTCTAGAATATTAATTGTTTCCAAAATTCTTTCTCATTATAAGAAGATTACATGCTGTAGCTGATCATTCAAAAATTTATAGCAATAATATATGTATTATTTCATTAAATCTGTATAGGGAAATTATTTATTTTATGCTGTTTGTCTTGCACCTCTCACATTTTAAAATGTTATGAATTATTTCTTTTATTTGGGGGGATTATTATTATACTTGCATCATTTTTTCCCTTCCCCTTCCTCCCTCCAAACCCTAACAACACTATGTGCTGTCCATCTTTGTCTTTCTAGCCTTATTACAGCTCCAACATTTAGTGAAAGCTTGCTCACTGACTGGATGGGGCAGAAGAGGCTGGCCTATGTCTGTAGGGAATCCCCTGAGGAGACTGTAGAAATCTCAGTCCAAGACCACATAATAGAAAATGAAGCTCTGTACAGAGAAGTGGTGGTAACCTGATCAACACTGTGAAGGAAAGGAAGACACAGAACTTAAGACTCAGCACTCAGGTGCATTTGTCTTTCAACTGCCAGATACTGTCTTCATGCATACTTATTTACCCAGTAGGCATTTACTCAGTCATAATAACTATTTTTACTACATTTTGGCTAATGTTAGATACAATCCTAAATATTAGAAAGAACATAGCCAACAATACACAGACCTTGCTCTCACACCTGAGTGCTGGGGATGTCTTTCTGTATGCTGTGAATGTGTGTTGCTCTGATTTGGTTGATAAATAAAATGCTGATTAGCCAGTAGCCAGGCAGGAAGTATAGTATAGGCAGGATAAGCAGAGAGGAGAATTCTGGGAAGAGGAAGGCTGAGTCAGGAGTCACCAGCCAGACACAGAGGAAGCAAGATGTGAAGGCAGAACTGAGAA
>CABHPP010115191.1:0-15994 GCA_902168425.1 Peromyscus attwateri | reverse complement strand
TTTTAGACCTTAAAGCATCTTCTTAGATAAACAACTTGAGCTTTTATGATTCTCAACCTTATAAACTTTACATATCTTATGTAAGTTTCTTTTCTGAATTTGGTAACAAGGAAAACTGTAAAACTATAACTATTTGGTCTTCAAACCCATCAGAGAATCAAGAAGAATATATTACCCAAGTAAACAGGAAGTGCACTTCAAAACCATACAAATGACAGACCTCTGGCTGCCTGAACAGTCACTCACAGTTCCTCTGTGATGTTGGGGCATCCATTCTTGGCTTACAGGCCTAGAATATCTGACAGACTTTTTTGTGAAGCAGGAAATTTGAAGGACTGTCCTACCTTGTTGTGGCAAAGTTCAGCAGTTGCCTTCTTTTGTGTCCTGCTTGTCCAGTTTGGACAGCATACTGTCAGCAGTTGAGGCAAAGGCAGTTTCTTGCCCAAATGACTAGCTTTGCCAAATTGAAAGCAAACTCGATATGGAGATTCTTCTATGCCCATCATCCTCTTTTGAAGTAAATTGGTACTGCCAGGAGCAGACGTGTCTCACTGTCATGAAAAGCCTTACGTTAATAAGACATCTTAAATGCTATATATATTCTGTAGATCTCTGAAGTATTTGAAGACCACCTGTCTTTCTAAAGTATATCTCTGTTTGACCTTGAAAACATACTTGCATGACTACAAGTTTGATTGCTATGACTAACTACTAACCTACACTTCTTAATTATCCTAAATAGTTTGTATTAATAGCTTTCAAGAACTAGAAATTTACATTACATTGTTAAATGAGCTGCATAGGTACAATACCTTAAACAATAATAGAAACATATATACAGTATCACAAAAATAGCCTTAAATTTGTACCAATATACAAAAATCCATACAAAGTATTTAAGACTAATAGTTTCGTTTTTAGTTTAAAAGTAGATTCAATACTCTACCCTTTCCTAGTTTATATTTCTTGCTTGTTCTTGAGGCCCTGAAGATTTCTCCTTAGAATCTTTGCTTTAAATTTAACTTTTATTAAAATTTTATTGTAATTATTTTTTATCAATTAAATTTTTTTGACAATTTTATAGAGGTATGTTGCACATTCTGATCACTCTCATCCCACCCTCTCTTAGCTCCTTTTACCTCTGTCAGCTCCTTTTTATCCCTATTGTTCTCTTTTCCACGTTCATGTTACTTTGTTTTGTTTTACAGTCCACTGAATTTAACCTGGGCAGTCAGGATGACCGTATCTATGGAACTAAATAATGAAGCCTAATGGGCTTACCATGGGTACACATCTGAAGATACTGGTCCACTCTCTCCCAGAATCCATCTTCTTCGGGGTCATTACAACAAGCTCTGTAATTCTGTAAAGGTCCTCAAAAGATTTACTTCTAGGTACTTTGCTGTGGAATAATGCCCTTGTACACTGGTTCAATTGGCCAGTAGCCAGGCAGGAAGTATAGGTGGGGCCAGCAGAAGAGGAGAATGCTGGGAGAGGAAGAGCAGAGTCAGGAGTCTCCAGCCAGACACAGAGGAAGCAAGATGACAAGGCAGAACTGAGAAAAGGTACCAAGCCACATGGCTAAACATAGATAAGAATTATGGGTTAATTTAAGTGTTAAGAGCTAATCAATAATAAGCCTGAGCTAATGGCCAAGCAGTTATTAAATAGTATTAAGCCTCTGTGTATTTATTTGGGTCTGAGTGGATGTGGGATGGGGCAGGGCACAGGAAAATTTCCAACTATAGTACTTTGTGTTTTTGATGGCAGTTAGATGATGTATATTAGACATTATGTTTTATTTGTTTATGCAGGTATATATAAACATTTTTGACTTTATCTATTTACTAGTGTCTACCAGCTTTTCTGACTGTTCTAACAGTTATTCTGAAGGTTTTATGGATAATCACAGCATCTGTGGATAATCACATTTTTCTACTTAATTCTTACCCTCTTGCTTGCCTTATCTTGCTATGGGAAATCATACTCAGTTTGAACCACTTAAGAGTATTAAAAATGTATTACCTTTCATTGGAATGTTTGAAATTTAGGGCATTGCTCTGTGAGGTATCATCTGAGTATCATCTAACTGCTTCAGAATTTCCTGACTCACTTGTTCGGCAGTCACTCTCTGAAGAGAGTACAGCAAATTAAAGTCTGTCTATCTCAGAAACCACAAAACCTCTTACATTTTCTTTTCTGAACTTAGGAAGTAACATTATAGTTTTAAATCCACTCTTCTGTTTTAAGAAAATTCACTTGACAGAAACATTTGTTTACTTAATACAATTTTAAATAATATACGAATGTTATCATTGTGTTAAAAACTCCTCATTTTGTTGTCTTTTCCTACCTCAAGACTGTTAGAAAGACCTCTTTCTTTACCTAAGCACTCTTTCCCTGCTTTCCACACTCCTACCTCCCACCTGTCCCTTCAGAACTTCTGTACATTTCAAATTTACAGTTATCTGCTTAAACATCACTGTGTCAGACAAACCTTCAGTTACCCCCAGATTATAGAAATTCCCAGACTCTACCTCTTTAGAGATCACTGAGGTGTTCATTGAGGAATCACCATGTGTCTGGTGCTTGCGTAGGTATACATGCTCCCCAAGTAGATATGCATGTGTGTCAGTCTTAATGGCTGGATTTTCTAACAACAAGTGCTGAAAGCGATAGTGAATCTGCCCATTGTGTTCTCCAGAGTCTAATTTATACCTGGAATGTAATTCCTTGAAGGGAGAAGGTTGATAATTACACTCTGACCTCCATGGCTTATATTAAGGCCATGGATTCATTCCACCCTTGTTGCCCCCAAACAATGTCTAGGGCTAGCAGAATCAAAAGTCTTGGGCTCATTAGAAATAGAGAATCTCCAGTCCCACAACTCCTAAATCTGCACCTTAACAAAATCCTTAGGTATTCATGTGACAATAGCCAGGGAAGCCTTGTTCTTTCTACCTGATGCCTTCTGGACTACTTGATCTAGTATCCTTTCATACGTTTAATCTTTTTAGCCTGCACCTAACTCTTTCCTAAACCCCTAAAACTCTTCCATATCCGTGTTCTCTGTAGTGTCTACTACATGCCAAGTGTCCTGGGAATCAAGAAAGGCTGCTGTTTTCCTGTTCCAGGGCCAGTGTCTCCCTCAGAAGCACAGCCAGTCCAGAGTAGAGAGAATCTTTCCAGAAAGGCTTGAAAACTCCTTAATTTGTTTCACCAAGAACATATTATGAATATAAGGAAAACTGTATATAAACCCTTCGTGGTTTATATGATAAAATCATGGCAATCAACTCATGTTTGTACAGCATGCACAGGGGGCACTATCTTATGTTCTTTATTTGCTTGAAAATAATGTTAATGTGACTTTCGTTGTATGTAAAGTGCCTCATATGTTAATTAGATCACATTTCCAATCTCTCTCTCTCTCTCTCTCTCTCTCTCTCTCTCTCTCTCTCTCTCTCTCTCTCTCTCTCTCCAGGCAGGAGCTAGGAGGAAGAGAAAACTAAGGTTCCTTTAGACTGAGCCTGCTGTTTTTAAGAAGTCTTCCACACACTTTGACTTTCCCATCATCGACTGGAAATGAGTGCACAAGGACACTTACCTGCAAAGGAGACTGACATACAGGATCTGGTTTGGGTGTCAGTGTGTTCAGCTAAGCATGTTTTGTTTTGTTTTGTTGTTTTTTTCCTAAACAATACATGTTTTTAGGAAACTAATAATACTTTTTATAAGTAGTACAAAAATTGTCCAACTTTATTAATGCATGTATGCGTCTGTTATTTGTAGCTGAATCCTGGCTTTTTTAGGACCTCTTAGCTCTGCAATATTCTCTCATGAAAAAGCTGCTCTTTGCCAGTCACCATCCATCAAGGGGTGCAGATGTGATTCAAATGGCTTACGAATTTCCAAAGCTGCTTCAAGAAGACTCATTAGTATTGTCCTCTGTAATTCCTCATTCTCAGGAGCCATGAGATGATCCAGCTGCAGGACACCTGCTCTCTGCCCCCTTCCGGCTGTGTCTCTTGCATAGCTACATACAGGCCAGAGGCTCTCCCTCCACCCCAGTATCCAACATCACCCGTGGCTTCATGCTCAAGGAACTGGTCTCTAAAGTGTGGTTTGGGGATCTGAGGTTTACAGAGGGACTATGAAATCAAAGCAGTGTTTATAATAATTATAAAATGTCAGTTGCATTTTATTATTTACTTAGCTACATGCTGTGGGTGTCACACAAAGTAGGTCAATAGCAGACATGAGAAAAGTGGCTGTCTCCTATTAGACGATATTTTTGTTTTAAAAAGTGTTGTTTTCTTGAAACATTATTTGTGTCACTATGGAAAGATTTATTTTTAATTTGAAATTAATTAACAGATTATTAATCTGTCATTTTAAACTCATATAGTAAATATACATGGACAAAATTTTGTAGGCCTCTAATTTTTTTTAAACAAGTAAAGTTTTCCTGAGACCAGAACGTTTTAGAAATGCTGAGGCAGATCAGAAGATAAATAAATATATAAAATTTTTAAAAAGAAAGGAAAGGGGAAAAAACACGATACTATCACAGGCTTCACTTCTTAGCCTGTTTTGTTTTTTTTTTTTTTTTTTTTTTTTTTTAGCATGTTTATAATGTGTAGTGGAGGAATAAAGGACAAAGCCCACAGCTGATGTTCTGGCTCAAGGGCCCAGTGTATGTAATGTCCTGCATGTAACCTCCAATCAGACTCTTGAGGATGCCTCGGGCTCCTCACATCTAACAAGAAATTCCACTATTTTCTCCCAAACGACTTCTAGTTTCTCCCAGAAAATGATACCTCAAACTGCATTTAACAATTTATTTTAGAAACTAGAATCCAAAAGCAAATCTTCATGCCCCTTCTTCCATTTTTATATTGAATAATTATGTTACCAAGTTCTGTCATTTCTAGTTTTGTAGCAGCTGTGAACCGTAGGGATCTGCTTATTTCCACCTCCCCTGTGCTGGGATTGCAAGCATATCAGGCACTCTACATGGTTTTTGCTCTGGGCATCAAACTCAGGTTCTCAAGTTCACATGCAAGCACCTCACTGACTCAGCTACATCGCCAGTTTCTATGACAAACCAAGACACAGGAAGGTTAGGCAGAATGTCTGATTTATCTGTCAGGGAAATAGATCTGCTGTGCAGTATACAATGAAGGGTCAATTACCGTATACACACATACAGCATTATGGATTTGCAGGGAAGGGGGCGTCTGAAAGGGAAAATTGAAAGATGGGGTGGAGGAGTCCCCTGTTAGTGGGAAAACCCCAAGCACATTGTGGACCCCACATGGACTGTGAAGTATTGTCTGGAAAGTCTGCGGGAAGCTTTGCTGTAGGTGGGTCTGCCCCAGGTGTCTGCTGTTGGCTACAGGGCTGCTCCTGGCTGGGGAAACTTGAGCTGAGAAGAGCTGAAAGTAGAATGGAATAGAGTGAGGAGAAGTTGGGGCCTCCAGCCATGTGGCTTTCAGGGGGTAATGGCTGATCTTTCCCTTCTGTCTCCTAAATCTCGTACAGTTCCTTATTTGGTCAATGCTAACAGAACTGTTTAAGGAAAGAGAATGTGAAATCTGACTCCCAGGTTAGCCAGGTTAGGAATGAATCAGCACTCCTCAAGTCTTCAAGACACAGCTTGTAAGGAGTCTGGCCAGGACTTGAACCCAGGCAGGCTGGCCCCGGTGATCCCATCATTGCTTAACATTTGTGGCTTCACATTCTGCATCTGGAGGACTTTGCATGTCTGAGTTCCCACAGGTTCGTGTATTCCACCCTCTCCTTCAGCCTCCAAGAGCTACTGTGGGGATCTGACTCTGGGCTGCCCTTCTGATGTCCAGTTCCGTACCATTCCTGTGCCAGATGCTATGTTGTGTACACACCAGTGCTGTTTCCTTTTTTGTTCTTAGCTAAGCTGTTGTTGCCTCCAGAACAAAATTCTTGTCTCTCAAAGTTTGTCATAAATGCTCCTTGTGTGATAACATACAATGTGCATGGCGCCTTGAGATTCAACACATAGCCCTTGTGAGGATAGAGGCCTGTTTGCTCACTGTACATACATGTCACCTAACACCATGTCTATACTCATAAATTAAATTATAAATAAAGAATCACATCCTTTAGTGATTATTTATTAATTCATTGAACTGTCTTTCTGGACTATAAACTCAAGAGAAGAGTTTTTGTTTTGTTTTATGTATCCTCGGTATCTAGTGGGTATAACATTTGTTGAATTCATAAGGCCCAAGGTCCAGAAAATTGAAGATGTTTTTTATGTGGTTGACAAAGGACAAAGAGAAAGTACTCATATAAATTAATTCGCATGAGTTCAATACTGCCAAGCTTAGATCACTTAGCGTTATCACCATCTCTGTTCTTCTTTTTAGGCAGTTACTAAGGGAAAGTCATGCCATGAAATTCTCTATTTGGTTTTTCTTTTTCTGATTTTGGTGACACCACAGTAAGGCTGGCTTCTTAAAGGATTCACCGATACCCTGCAATAAAGATGTGAGTAAACAGTAGTTGCTATTGGAGAGGGGGTGGAATGCCAACTCTTGCAAACTCTTGCTGGTCATCCTGTTAGACCTGACCGTTGTGGGAGTGTGTTTAGCTGTTGTATTGTACGCAAGATCAGATAAAGTCCAGGGGATAAAGTCTGTAAGGCGTTCACTCACAAGGAGACTCCAGTCCAGGGATAACAGAGCTGTAGAACACACTGGTTTCAATAATAAAACTTTGAAAAGTAAGAGAATATGCCATGTATTAAAGTGAATTCTAAATCTTATAAATCCACCCATGTGAAAAAAAAAGTGAAGGAGGAAATGGCACAAACTGGATTGTGATCTAGGAAAAGCTTTGTCATTATGTCCGATGGCTGTGTTGGCATGCTGTAGGTGAGGGAAATAAACCACTATGAAGGACAGAATCAACAGTATTGGCCACCTAAAGCAAACATTAGGAGAGAAGTCTTTGAGAAGCAAAGGAGGAAGTGTTAATTGGAAAGTTTGTGAATCTGGGTACTGTTTGTGTTTGCCTGTGAAGGATAACTCTAATGTAAGATTTTATACCCTGAGTAGGCGTGTCAATCCAAACAAGTGCTGGCCAGGCTGCCATGAAACCCAAGATGCTCATGATAGGCACGCAACTGTGGAAATTCAAACGAAGAGTGCTTTGTTAAACAAACAGCTATGGTTAAAGTAGAAGTGTAAACAGGGTCGCAATTCACAGCACATCCAGTTGTTTCCCTATAATTGTTATTTTTCCACCATCACTGAGAACCCATATGACATCCACACACCAGATCTGAGCTAAAGGATTTTGCAAGGCCATGTTTTACAAGCAAACGGGGCGTGTGTACGTGTCTGGTGTGGGGGATAGGGAGAAGTCAGACGAAGTCACCTGACTTGCTGTTCACAGAACTCTCTCCACCCCGGGAACTACACAGCTGGCTATGGGGGAATGCAACTGTTCTAGTCTTCTTCCATTTCTAAGTCTCTTCCTTTTACACTGACATAGTCTTCATCGGCTTTCTGTAAAGGAGTCAGATTCTGGTACCAGGGATTCCAGCCGTACTACGTTTAGATATAGCTAGTCTCTGTGGAATATGGCTGAGTACACTGAAGTCTGATCATGGTTACTCATGAGTGGCTGATTTTCTTAATGTATAATATGTATGATATATGTATATTCACATGCTTATATGTGTGTGTAGAAGGGGTTAGATGCTGGTGCTGGAATGGATGACTTCCTTAATTTCTTACCATCTTATATGTTGTGTTAGGCTCTCTCACTTGTACCCACAGACCATGAATCTAGCTGACTAGTTTGGCCCAGGATTTCTGGCAGGCTGCCATACTTACTCACAGAAAGTAAGCATGAACAAAACACACATACCATATCTAATGTTAAGTTTTTGTTTGTTTGTTTGGTATGTAATAGAAGTGTGTTTGAGAAAACAAATCTATCTTTATTTTACAAGAACTTGATAGGTAAAATAGTAATGCTAGAATTGATGTACATGGTTACCTTACATTACTATCATTTCCATATGTTATCAAATCTATGCTATATTTCCTGTTGTTGGTTACTAATTTTGTATTACAACTTTCAGGAGTTTTTATTTGAATATATATGTGTGTGTGTCTGTATATATACATACATATATATATACACACACATATGTGTGTATGTATGATCACACACACACACAGAGTCATCTTGGGTCTGGAGAGAAAGTTCATTCAGGAAGTCAGTAAAGTGTTTGCCTTACAAGCATGAAGAGTTGAGCTCAAACCCACGTGAAAAAAGCTGCATAAGTTAGTGTGTGCTTGATGTTCCGGTGCTGGAGAGAAGGGGGAGAAGAGGATGCCTTGTCTCACTGGCCAACCAGCCTAGCCTACCTGGAAAGTCCCTAGTCAGTGAGAGACCCTGTCTCTCAAAAATGAAAAACTGCACACAGACCGAGGAATGATACCTGAGGTTGTCCTCAGGCTTCCACACACATGTGTATCCACCTACACACAAGCACCCGATGAACACACATGCACACACACACACACGCACACGCACACGCACACGCACACGCACACGCACACGCACACACACTGTACAGTCTGTGGTCAGATAAGGATATTTTGTGGGTGTGACTGCTTTCTTAGCATTATATGATCTGGTAGCTAACTTTCACCACATGCATACAAGAATTCTTGATTCCTGAGTCAGAAATGAGGAAATTTTACAACACCCCTTTCTGTTAAAACAGAACCATCCACACTTGAACAAACATACTTTATCTGGGATCTGCCCATCCTACACTAATCCAATCACCAGTCAGGCTGGTTGGTGGCCTCAGAGCTGTACCATTTTCCCCCTTAACCTTGAAGTAAATGACTTGTGTCCCCTCCCTGTGTTTACAATTATTTTTAATTTTTATAACTCTAAATCAAAACTATATGTCTTGCTGCACAAACACAACCAGTTTGTAAGGTTTTAATTGTTGTTTCTAAACACCCCTTCGAAGTGGCCGATATGGGTGGGAATTAGAGCAGTAAAATCTGGCGTCATGACTCTAACGTAGCTGTGAAGTTCTACAGTCACTGAATTCAGTCAAGATAAGTTGCACGATAGTGATGTGCCAGCCACAGTACTAAATGCTGAGAATATTAAAAGGCATAAAATATGTAAAAATAATAAAGTGAAAATAAACTAAGGGGAATGGAGAGGTATTTTATGATAGCAAAGACTTGGCTGGGGTCTGAAAGAAGAGTACTGGATGATGAAAGAGTAGCAGGCAGGGTCTAGATGGATGGCAGAGCAGCCAAGGGAATGGTTGGAGATGTAGAGATGCTTTGCCAGCAGTCTGCACGCTTGCCATCTTTGGGAGGAGACAGGGAAGCCAGAGTAGGATGGGCCCTCAAGGTCCTCCTGAGACGCGTGGGGTTACTGTTAGACGTGGAAGAAAGTCGGCAGTTTTTATTCTCCCAGTTAATGAGTTGCATCTCGATCTTTGACTTGTCATGCCATTTTAATTTTAGTATGTATTTACCTCAGCTTAATGAACAGCACCACCTAACAAAATCACAAATCTGACCTGTGTTCTTGCAACAGAATACTCTCTCAAAGAGGATACGTGTATTTAGAATATGATCTGTTCCTATCATTCCCTCCTTCATTTCTGTGGGGTTTGTTTGTTCATTTGTTCTGGTTTTTTGTTTGTTTGTTTTTGCTTAGTTTCATGGAGAACATGGTCTCTCTTTGCTCCTTTTTTCTTTGATATTCATTTTCAATAGAGCACCACAAAGCCTAGCACAAAGCTTCTAGAATTCACGGAGCACTTATTCTTTCTTGTGCATTATCCCCTGGATGTCATCACATTAGTGATTTTGTGGCATGGAAGCCCATGCAGCTGTCAATACTCAAATATCAACACTTGTGAACTGTATCATTTCGGTGCATAAAACAAACACAGGATTGGAAGTCCTCAGGTTAGCTTCTGTTGCCAGCTCGACACATCTGGAAAGAGGGAACTTCAATGAAGGGATTTCCTTCATTGAACTGGCCCGTGGACATATCTGTGGGGGCATTTTCTTGATTGCTAATCGATGTAGGAGGGTCCAGCCCATTGTGGGGAATGCCATCCCTGGGCAGATAGGCTGGACTGCCTATCCCTGGACTACACAGGAAAGGTAGCTTAAGGTGTGTCTGAAGGAACCCTGTAAGAAGCCATGCTTTGGTTCCAGCCTCCAGGTTTCTGCCTTGGCTTCCCTCCCTGTAAGCCAAACAAAGTCTTTCATCTCCAAGTTGCTTTTGGTCATGGTATTTATCACAGGAACAGAAAGAAAACCAGAAAAATGTCAACAGCATTCCTAACATGTCTTCTTGCCATTGACATGGTTATGTTCACTATTGTTTGTAGCGAGTCTTTCTCTGTCCTGCCAGCTAGCTACAAAATCTTGACATGGAGACTTATGGAGACTTATGATTAATTACAAAATTTTGACTGATAGCTTAGGCTTATTTCTGACTAGCTCTTCTAACTTAAATGAAATAATTTCTATTAATTTACATGCTGCCATGTGGCTCATGGCTTGTTACCTCATCTCCTACATGTCATGTTTCCTCTGCATCTCCTTGTGACTCTGCCCTTCTTCACAGTGTCCTCTGTGCCTGGAAATCCTGCCCAGCTATTGTCTGTTCAGATTTTTTATTAAACCAATCAGAGTGACACATCTTCACAGTGTACAAAAAGATTATTCCACAACAATCATTCCCTAAGACTGGAACTATGCTAAAGTCCCCTCCCCCCTCTTTTTTTTTTAACTTTTTCAATATCAGGGCTTGAACCCAGGGTCTTGTAACATGTTAGGCCAGGGATCTACTACTGATTTCTAACCTAAGCCTTTCCACTTTTCTCCCCTTTGATACAGGTCTCATTATGTTGCCCAGCCTGGCCTTGAACCCTTGATCCACTTACCTCAGGCTTTGGGGTAGCTAGGATTACAGGCTTGTGCCATCAGATACAGTAGTTTAAACATTTTGAATTTATGTCCAGAACAATCTCTGAGACAGAAGTTGAATCCCCCAAATTTCAAACACTTCCATTAATTTAGAAATATTTGGTAGAAAGAATGGGTTTCAGTTGGTAAGATTCAAAACCCCCTCATTTCTGAGTGATTTAAGCAGAGAACTGCTGTCCCACTGTATCTGTTGCTTCTGTGCTTTTATTTTTCCAGCTCAGGAGGAAACTGCTCTGTATACTTCTTCCTGAGGCACACATTGTAAATATACTGTGAGTCAGGAAGAACGTGGAGACATTCCAAACTGGCAATCACCAGAGAAGGAAAAAGTCATCAGGGACATGAGACTCAAAAGAAACAGATGTAAGAATTACTTTTTATAAGTTTCGTTACAGAATTTTTTCCTAATTCTCCACTTTTAGGAATTATGTAGGTGTATGGATCAGCATGGTCCAGGAAAAAAAAAACAAACCAAAACGCAACAACCTGGCTTTTACAAATTGAAAAAGACTAAAGGGCCGGGTGTGGTGGTGATAAATGCCTGAAATCCTAGGAGGCAGAGGTGGAAGATGGTGGGTTCAAGCTCAGCCTGGGCAACCCTACCTCAAACTGAAAAACAGAAAAGGGAAGAAGGGGCCTTTAAAATTAGTGCTACAGAAATGACATTTTATCCTAATGTAATTTCAAAGAAAATGAAATTACTTTTGTATTTCTATTTCACATGTTTTCATAGCTCATGGTTTACTTCTATTTAAAATGAAAAATTCTAGTTTCCTTTAAGACAAATTAATTTGTCATAGGATTATAAGTTCTATGCTATTTATTAGTGTGTAATTGAGGTTACTTTACATGAAATCAAATAAGTTAGGAAGAAAATACCAAAGATTTTTTTAGAATGTAATAGTAATTGGATGATGGTTTTATGTATTTATTTATTTCAGTAGTGATTTTATAAAAATGAGGGAAAATACCAAATACAGACCAGAGAACAAGAGCATATTGGATGAGTATTTTAAGATTGTCACTGATATATTTGTCAGAGTGATTTATAACACTATACCAATTCAAATTAATATGTATCAGATAAATAATAACCATTTACAATTAACATTAGTTTTTTACATATTACATGTAAAAGGTCAGATTTAATTTAATTGATGTTCTTGTTTAAAATATTTCATACTATTTATGCAGAGTACATAATCAAAAAATATCAAGGGGACTTGGCATTCTTTTGAACTGTCTTTCTCCCCATTGGAGGAGTTCCCTCTAGTATAACTCTCAGTAGTTCTCAGCTTGGACTCCCTCTGCTTTATCATGCAATCTGTTACAAAACATGAAAACATAAACCAATTTTGAGCTAAAAATACCTAATTTTAGGGGGCACAAAAGATTTTGAATAAAACACCAGAAGAGAGTGGTGCAAAACAGGAGAAGAATCCTTCAGAAGCTGGGTAGAGGATCTACTAGAGAAACTTAAATAGCGCCCCAGAGGGGACTCTGACCCTGCTCATGCCATTGCCTGTATCCTTCACCACTACCCTAGACAGCTACCTACTGAGAACCCAGGGAAAGCCTGTGACTGAATGATGGAACTCAGTGTCCTTGTTTTCCACCCTTTGTCAGATCAAGATCATATGTTGTCTGAGTTTCACAGTCTTTAGCTTTTTCTGTTCCTGTCTGGTCACTTGATACTTGAAAAATGTCCTCACTGCTCCCAAGGCAGTCAGAGCATTGATTAGACCGAGGTGCTGCAGCCAGACTGTCTGGTCTCCAACTCTCCCTCTTCTACTCTCTAGCCTGGCCTTGGGGGTGGTATCAAGCTTCTCTCTGCCTTGCTTTCCTCATTTGTAAAGTGGAATGAAAATAACGCTGATTGTCATGAGGCTTTAGTTTGCTGATGAATCTGATCTACTTAGTGGTGTGCCTGAAATGAGCTATAAACTTTGCTTCTATTATAGAAGCTATCTATACATTGCATAGTCACACAGTCTCGTATTAATGAGCAAGGATTTAAGTACTATAGTTGTTGTGAGGCTTAACTTTTTATGTTGTATACATAAAGGCAATGTACAGTAATGGACTGCTAGACTATCACAGAAGAATTGAGGAGCTCAGGAAAGAGGGTTCTTCCTTCTGTTGAAATATTTCCTTCATCTGATTCCTAAAACAAGACTCACACTTTTATTTTATGGTTAGAAATATAAAAGTTCAAAAGCACAGGGGTAGGAGAGATGGCTAGATGGTTAAGAGTACATCCTGCTCCTGCAGAGAACCTGAGTTGGGCTCTCAGCATCCACATTAGGCAGGATAGCATCCATATCAAGAGTTGGACAATCTAATGGTATCCACAGGCACCTGCACTCATGTGCCCACACACAGACACACGGGCATATGAATAATTAAAAACAAAAATTAATCTTGAAAAATGATGTACTTTAGGATGTTACTAACATGGTATTCTTGGGTTTATATTAGTTGTTGAAGGCATTTATAACCTTGAAAGGAGCTAGAAAAAAGAAAGTTAGCCAAGCGGCGATGGTGCACACCTTTAATCCCAGCACTCAGGAGGCAGAGCTAGGCAGATCTCTGTGAGTTCAAGGCCAGCCTGGTCTACAGAGCGAGATCCAGGACAGACACCAAAACTACACAGAGAAACCTTGTCTTGAAAAACAAACAAACAAACAAACAAACAAAAAAGGAAAGTTGTAGGACAAAGGGGAGCTGAAAGTATGGAAATTCATGTTATCTTACCTTAGATCTGTCCAATTTTCCTATATGTGGTTTCTTAGAATAGTTAATTCCAGTGTGCCTGGACCAATGTCTTCCTTAGTAAGAAATATGTCTGCAAATAGTTTGACAGCCTTTGCTGATGATGTCTTGCTGTCTTTGTTTATAGCTGGAGAACAAAAGGAAATCTTGACTTGGCTGAAATTTGTCCTGTCACCAAATGAAGACCTTCTCTTCTCTCCTCAGTGTTCTCGATTGCTTTTGAGAGCACTGCAGAGGGTCACTACCTCTTGTTGGATGCATCCTTCAGGGTCTATAGTGATCTTGCAGCCTGCTATTGCCTGGTCCAGATCTTCATTCTTTATAGAACTCTCTTAATAAATTATGCCCTTCTGCTTCTCCCTCACCAGGTACCTCTAAATGATCATCTGAAAAATCCCCATTCACCCTTTAACCTCACAGCTTAACAACACTCCCCTTCTGCATCTTCATCTAGAAAGGGAAGCCCTATCTCATTAGCATATTCAAGGTCATTCCTTTTCCTGCACACACTACACTTGTTCATGCCACACCCATGCAAGAGTCTCTGTGCACTAAAAGCTGTGTTCATTCACTAAATGATAAATTTCTAATGTTCTATTTTTAGAAAAGCTTATCTTTATTAGGAGTTTGAAGAAGGAAGGATGCTGTTATTTCTTGAATACCAGTACCTAGCTTGCCATGGTCATTTGCTGTAGATCACTGAATGGCTTGCTCTGTGGACACCCTGTTGCTACCTCACAAAGTGCTATATTCTAAGATCCTCCTTGAACACGGTTAATGGAGCCCTCTCCTCCTTTTCTTCTATTCAGAGATTTTTTTTTAATGACTCCTTCTTGATCTGAAGACCTACAGAGGGTTTTCCTTCTAATTCAAAGTTTCCAAGTACCTTATCCACAATGTCCAATTTATTTAACAACAGTTTATAAGGACAGAATATAAAGGAGGCTCCTATTCATCTATCAGGTAAAGGCTACGAGTAATCTCCACATTACAGGGGGTAGATCCAGTCAAGTTTTTTTCCCTTTTTAAAACTAATGTCAACAGATGGAAATGATGAAAAATCTGATTGAGGACCATGCAGAAGGCAAGTTCAATGGTTAGATACTTAGAGTTTGGAAAGGAGAGAAAGAGTATGCAGAAGGGGAAGGAGTGAGGCTTGAGTGAATTCCACCTTGCAGTTCTTTCAGTACTGGCACCTGGGACCAGAGCAATGGCCCATAAGGAAAGGAGACATTAACAAGCAATTTACCCACTCAGAAAACTTTCTATACAACGTTTTTCTTGCAGTCTGGCTTCAGGAACTATAGCATAGGTACACAATGGGGCAGGCAGATTCCCCCGGGGCCCCTAACATTGTCATTTCAGGAGAAATGTGCCCACAATTTACTAACTCATTAATTAACACCAGGAACCTCACCTGCTCCCGAGGGACCTGTATGCAGTAAATTTGTAGTCACCTGAATTTGTTCTCTTATTTATAGGTGAAAAGATTTTTGTTTAATGTCTGATTCAGTGGGAACAACTTCAAAACCAAAGGAGTGAAATCAAATGGTAAGAATTAAATAGATAATAATAAGAAAATTGTAAGAAACCTACTCCAGAGTGACATGATGTAATACTTAAATCACACTTCTAAGGAGGATTCATGGGGCTGCTCAATATATTTGGAATAAAAAATTACAAAATGAGGAAATAAATTATAGTGGAAAATGGGCATCTGAAAAGCCTCAGGATGAAAAGATATTTGGAATCCACGAGATATCGCCCTGGGAAACAGTTGGCAAACGGCTGATTTGAAAGAGGTTAGTTGTGCTCCCCAAATCTTTGGAGAAGCAGAATCACCTTACTTTATATTTATTTCTCAAAGTGTTGAAACACTTACAGACTTAGCCAGGAGACCACAGAGTAACGATGTTAAATGCTTTCCCCAAGCCAAACTGTAAAATTTCATCAGAGGCAAATGGAATTTTTTGGTTACTTTTCATTGTTTACAGTTTTAAAATATCTGTGTAAAAGAAAATTTTCTTTTTCCTAGGAAGCCTAACTGTATGTCTCAAGATTTCTAAGCCCCCACCCGAGACTGTGGATCTAATTCGATGTGCTTCTCCCCCCCCCCCCCCCCCCCCCCCCCTTTATGAGGTGTGTGACCAACGTTTCCATAACTTCTCCAAAGTGTTGCTGGCCCC
>CABHPP010115190.1:0-29359 GCA_902168425.1 Peromyscus attwateri | reverse complement strand
TGTGTGTGTGTGTGTGTGTGTGTGTGTGTGTGTGTGTGTTATGTGCATTGTTGGTTTCCCTGCATATATGTCTCTGGGAGGGCGCTGGATCCCCTGGAACTAGGGTTACAGACAGTTGTAAACCGCCATGTGAATGCTGGGAATTGAACCCAGGTCTTCTGGAAGAGCAGCCAGTGCTCTTAGCCTCTGAGCCATCTCTCCAGCAGAGCTCCTGCAGGTTTTCTAAAAATGAAAGGGAAGAAGGGAACTAGAAAGTGCCGCAGTCACATTTGGATGTCAGGCAGTGATATTTACTGGGGAGAACAATTCACTTTTTGATATTTTGCATTTAAGAAAAGCAGCATTTAGGGCAACAGCCATGAGTTTCTCCTCTAGGCCCAGTGCCTGGCGTCAGGAGGCACTGAATGTTTGTGGAAGGAAGGGAAGGTCTTCAGATATTTTCAAGACCCGACTCGTTTCCAGGGCTTCTCTTCTCCTACTCTAGCCTTTTTTCTTTCTTTTACAAAACAATTCTTATAATCTAATAAAACAGTAAAAAGTGAGAACAAGGACCAGTTGACAGGGGCTGAAGAAATGGCCCAGCAGTTAAGAGCCCTAGCTGCTCTTGTAAGAGGACCCAGGTTCAGTTCCCTCATACCCACATGTTGGCTCACAAACATCTGTAACTCCAGTTCCGGGGGGCCCAACACACCCTTCTGAGCTCCATGAGTACTGCATGTATGTGGTACATGGACATACATGCAGACAAAACACTCATACACATAACATATTTAGTGAAAGGAAAGAAACAAGCTAGACCACAAGGTTGGTGACGTAGAATCCTGTGAGAGGCAAGCTCAATAATGTTAATAACACAATATTTTTACAGAAGAATATTAACAATGAAAATGTCCCCCATGTTCAGCTAAATGAATAAAGCAGTATAGGATTCCATTTTAGCATAGAAAAACATACATTGTACATTAGAAAAAAGGTCTAGAAATGTAGACATCAAAGGATGTCAATCAAACATCAAGAGTGGTTATCTTCAGAACATGAGTTCAGCTCGATCCCTCTCTCTCTCTCTCTATCTCTGTCTCTTTCCCTCTCCTTTCTTTCTGCATTTTGATCAAAAATATATTAAGTGAGTCATTTTTTCATTCTCATGCAACAATACCGCATCTAAACTTAAAGTATGCTCATTTCCTCTATATTCTTTGCAGTTTCTCAAACTGGTGGGTTTAGGACTTGATTTTAACGCAGCCTTTGAGCTAGGTATCCTGGCTCACACTTGTAACCGAAGCAGTCAGTGGGCTAAGGACTGAAGACTGAGGCCAGCCTGGGCCACAAGACAAGTCCCTATCTCAAAAATAAAGCAAAACAAACAAACCAAACTGCAGCCTTTGAGCTGGTGACTGCAGGGGGGGGGGGGGGGGGGGTGGTGTCTGGGCCTTCACAGTCCTGAAGTTTCCTTGGGCAGTTTCCCAGTTCTGTTGCTTGACTCATAAGAATTCACCCCCTTCTGCCATGGCTCCCTAATTTAGTCCAACCTGATGCATGTGCAGCTCATTACCTTATATGTATGTAATTACATATGTTTGGTCTAAAGACGTAAAATTTCCACCCTGCAGTCTTTCAGTTCTTCTTCTTTTTTTTTTTCATAAGGTCTCACTATGTAGACCAGGCTAGCCTGGAACTCAAAGAGATTTGCCTGCCTCTACCTCCTAAGTACTGGGATTAAAAGCATTATATGGAGAATATTTTCTGCTCGAAACTAGGAATCTGGTTTATTCAGGAGTGTTCATACCACAGAAGCCAATTTTGATTCCCTATGCTTAGCTACAGAAATGAAACACCCCAGGTTTCATGTTCACCGCAGAAGAATGTCCCTTCTATAAAAGGGAAATGAGCATCCCTGCAGAGGGGACAGGCCAAGCCCAGGGAAACTCCCGGAGGAACCCTTGTCCCCAGCGTCTCACTGTTCCAACCATCTTTAAAGGTCACGCGTTAACAGACTGGCTATTGAAACCCTGATTAAAAGATAGAAGAGGGAGGGACATGAGACTCGAGGCCCACACAGAGATGACCAGAGTGGCATGATCCACCCTCAGCCAAAGGTGTAGGCCCCACCCCTCACCAGCTCCACACCCTAGTTTGGGAACCCAGGCATGTCTCTGCAGGGTGCCACTCCTTACCCCTGCCTTAGGAATTGAGCCATTTTTTTTTTTCATCCAGGCCTAACTAGCTCCATTGCTAGTGACTTTGCTCGGGTTACCTCCCATTCCTAGGCCTCAGTTTCTCCATCTATGAATTGAGCAGGTTGAACTAAATGGCAGTCGTTGACAGTGTCCATGAGTCAGGGCCCATTATGTCACCTACCCAAGCATTCTCCTTGTAGGAATGAGGGCTCTCCCTACATTTGTCCAGACTGCCAGACATGATGACTGGGCCAGTCTCCTCATAGATGGATGGATTAGGTGACCAATGTCCCTTCCTCTGCCCTAGGGAAGCGCTGAACTTGCAGTCTGTATCACTTTAAGTTCCTCTAATACCCAGTGTATTCATTTCCTGTGGCTATGGTAACAGATGACCTCAAACTGGGTGGCTTCAAACAACACATACTGATTCTCTTGTACTTCTGGAAGTCACAGATTCCAAATGAGGCACACAGAGCTATAAAATCAAGGTATTGGCTCCTTCTGAGGTTCCAGGGGGACAATCAGTTCCTTGGCTCTCCTGGTTTCTAGAAGCCACAGGATAGGCTTAGGGCACATCACCCCATGTGCTGCATCCATCATTGCCCGTATGGACCCCCTACATCCCTCCTCTAAGGACCTTTAGACTACACTGGGTCCACACATCTCATCTAGTACAATCTTCCCATCTCAAGATCCTTCATAATATATGCTAAGTCCCTTTTGATGTACACAATAACATACAGGTCTGGGGACTAGGGCGTTGACATCTTTAAGGAGTTATTGTTCTGCCTCCCACATTGGACATTCCCATTTTACCACCTGTACAATCTTTGCCATTTCTGCATTCCGTCTTTAAATTGACGCATCCGTCTGAAAAAGGAACTTAAACCCACCCTTGCCTCATCCTAAACCGCCACATCAACGAAGCCAAGGAACTGACAGCAATCGGAGCCAAGAAACACGTAACTATCAAGATTTCAAATGTTCATCTCTATACCATATAAATCACTTCTCATGCCACCAGTAATACAGAGACCATCCTTCAGGGAATGTAAAGAGAATCCGGCTTCCTGGTTTTGCAGAAAAAATTAGCGTGTCCGAGAACGCACACCAGCAAAACCTCAGCCGTTCCCACAGCTTCTGCCTCGTGTCTCTGTACTTATTAATCACAACTTGAAGGTACATCAGCTTTTCTGATGAGCAGCCCAGGCACCCTCATCAGATAAGTCCTGGCTTACTTCCCTTTTGTTACACAGGTACCCAGAGCTTTGTTCTCTATTCCAGGAGTGGGTTTCCTTTTGTTTCCCCCGCTGACCTACATCTGGGGATCTGACTTATCTGTGTTCAACAGTAGCCTGTTTACTTGACCCACATCTGGACGGCAGCCAGATCCTAGGGAGGACTAAGCCAAAAGGGGAGTCAGTGGCCAGCGGTGACTTTGTACTATGGCCCTTGGCATCTTTCCCAGCTGCAGATTGAACTCTGAAACTACTTTTGAGAAGACAGAGTTCTTTCTATAAACAGTGTGGGATGACATAATTATCCTCATCTTACATAACACTCAGCATGTAATAAAAATAGCTATCGCATATTGGATACTTACTATGGCTCGGACATTGTGGTAGGCGTTTCGAGGACATCAGTTCCCACCAGCCCTTTGAAGTACCCATGAGTGTTCCACTTTGACAGATGAGGAGACTCAGTGTCGGGGAGGTTAAGGCACCTTCTCCAGGATTACAGTTACTATGACAAAGCTGATTTTCAGAAATCTGAACTTCAGAAATCCAAGAGGACAAGTGACAACACTATGACATTGAGCAACCTGCCCAAGGACATAAAGTTAGCAGATTCAGGGACAGAGTCAGCCCATCAACCTCAGACCAAACTCAACCCAGTCCCTTCCTTCAGACTGCCTCTCTTTGACGCCATGGCAACTTTCTTTTTCTTTTGGTTGGTTGGTTGGTTGGTTGGTTGGTTGGTTGGTTGGTTTTGGTTGGTTTTGGTTGGTTTGGGCTTGGTTTGGTTTTTTGAAGTTTTATGAATCCTTGGCTGGCCTGGAACTCACTCTGTAGCCCAGGCTGGCCTCCAACTCACAGAAATCCTCCTGCTTCTACCTCCCAAGTGCTGGGATTAAAGGCCAGCGCCACTACCACCCAGCTTGAAGCTACGATTTCTTTAGCTTCCTACTTGGTCACTCTTTCCTCTCTATATCCCACTCATTCCCAGATGCTTTTGCCCTTTATCGCTTCCAGGCTAAAGGGAAGCTGTGGAGGTAGCAAAGGAGTTCCCAGACTGGCCCTTCTCTAGCTTCCCTCTGGCACAGGAAAGAACATGGAAAGGGCTAGGAAATCTCCACACATCTACATCCATTAGTTTGGAATACATAATAATTGTTTTAAAATATTTTTTTAGATTTATTCACTTTATTTTATGTGTGAGGATTTTGCCTGCATGTAAGTTCATGCACTGCATATGTGCTTGGTGCCTGAGGAGGTCAGAAAATGGCATCAGATCCCTGAAACTGGAATTACTGGTGTTTGTGAACCACCATGTAGGTGCTGGGAATCAAACTCAGGTCCTCTGCCAGAGCAACAAGTGCTCTTAACAGCTGAGCTATCTTTACAGCTCCTGGAATTAGTAGTAATTTAACTCAAAAAAAAAAAAAGGATTGAACTTTACCTCCAAAAAAAAAAAAAAAACAGATTAAGCAGTTACTTCACGGAAACATGATTAGGTGAGGTCATGAGAAAAGACGCCTGTTAATGAAAATCTTAGTCTAGACTGCAGTTCTGGGGGAAGAAGAGACGGCTCAGCAGTTAGGAGAACACACCGCTCTTGCAGAAGACCTGAACTCAGCTCTCAGCACCCAAGTCAAGCAGCTCACAACTGCCTGTAACTCTAGCTGCCTGGCTCGGAACTCACGCCCATAATCTCAGCACTTGGGAGGCTGAGGCACGAGGACTGCTATAAACTCAGGTCAACCTCACGACAGAGTGAGTTCCAACCAAGCCTTAAGATAAAGACCCCGTCTCATAAACAGATAAGTCAACACGGCTGGCTGAGCTTATTGCTATACTGCTTGCCTAGCATGAGCGAGACTCTGGGTTTTGCTGGACCTGGGAGCGAACAGCTTTAATCCCGGCACTCAAGAGACAGAAGAAGAACCTCTATGAGTTCAAGGCCAGCCTGGTCTACATAGGGAGTTCCAGGACAGCCAGGGCTACATAGAAAGCCTGTCTCAAAAACAAAACAAAACACCCCCAAAAACCAAAGAGATGTCCACACATGATCTTGCAAGCCTGAAAGTATGTGAAGGAGTGGAAGCCGGCAACAGTCGGAGCTGAAAGCTAGACGCTCGGAGCAATGCCTCTGGACTCCAGGAAGGCTCCTGAGGTAGGGGTTCCAGCTGCTTCAGAAAGCACGTGGAATGGGAAAATTAGGAAGCTGTATTGGAGGTGGTGTGTTTACAGAGCATTTAGACCAGTGGTTTTCAACCTTCCTAATACCTGAACCCTTTAGTACAGTTCCTCGTGTTATGGTGACCCCCGACTATAAAATTATTTTCATTACTACTTCATGACTATAATTTTGCTACTGTGATGAATCATAACGTAATTATCTGTATTTTCTGATGGCCTTAGGTGACCCCTGCGAAAGGGTCGTTTGACCCTCAAACGGGTCGTGACCCACAGGATGAGAACCACTGATGTAGACAGTCCAGGTAACAGGCAAACCAAAGCCTTTGCCTCACTCCCACCCAACAGGAGAAGGTGAGAAGACCCAGCAGGAGAGTTAAATCATTTCACCACAAAAAGAAAGGGGGTGTGGGGAGAAAAGACTCCTCCAAGTCCATGTTGCCTCTGACCCTGCCCTGGGTAAGCCCTCAAAATGCTGGCAGAAGGATTTACTTGGGCCTCACAGTTTGAAGAGACAGTCCATGCTGGCAGGGAAGGGATTGCAGCAGGGGCGTGAGGCGGCTGGTCCATGCTCAGGAAGCTGTGTCCGCAGTCAGGAAGCAGAGAAAGATGCTCAGCCTGCTTTTTATTTGTTTCCTTTATTCAGTCTGGAATCCCAGCCTATGGGATGGTGCTACCCACATTCAAGGTGGGTTTCCCTCTTTGGCTAAACCTCAGGGAATTCTTCAATGGGTCTCCCAACCACACAGCCTCATCCAGATTGGAGCACCCTACACATAGGCCTAATAGCCAGAAAGCCCCCCCCACACACACACACACATACACACAAAATAAAATAATTACTAAAACTAAATAAAAGAAAAGAAACCTGAGGCAACTATCAATTCCAGGAGCAAAATATAAAACAAAGAAAAGGAACATTATCACCATTATCATCATTATCACCATCTGCATAGTTCAGAAAACAGAAACAACAGTCATAGCATGATGTATACAGCATCAACATAAACATTAACTAAATCATCGTATTGGGAGGATGGGAACAATAATACAGGTAACTGATAGATGAGTACTGCATCTTTGCCTTTTATTAACAACCAAACCAAAAAAAAAAAAAAAAATAGCCACATAGGCCAGATGTGGTGACACATGCCTTTAATCCCAGCACAGAGCGAGGGGGATCTCTATGAGTTTGAGGCCAGCCTTGTCTACATAGCAAGTTCCAGACCAGCCAGGACTACACAGTGAAGCTATGTCTAAGAAAGGACAGAAGGAAGGAAGGGAAAACAGGGGAGGAAGGGAGGGAGGGAGGAGGGAGGGAGGGAGGGAGGACAGAAAGAGCAATCGAACCATATGGGACACATAGGCACTTTATTTGGAAATACAAAGAAAACAATTCCAACTATTTGTCTCTGGCAAAGAAAAGTTGGAAATGGAGAGGGAGAACAGGGAGATCTTATCTCTCATTGTAAGATTTGTGCTGCTTTAATAAAGGCAGGTGTCAAATTTAAATTCAATAGTATGACTTTTTATTTTTTTAAGCTTTAATTTTTTTTGTTGTACTTTTTGAGACAGGGTTTCTCTGTGTAGCTTTGGAACCTGTCTTAGAACTCACTCTATAGACCAGGCTGGCCTGGAACTCAAAGAGATCTGCCTGCCCCTGCCTCCCGAATGCTGGGATTAAAGGCACGCACCCCCACTGCCCGACAAGTCTAATTTTTTATGTGTATGGATGTTTTGCCCTGTATGTCTGTTCACCACCTGTATGCATGATGCCCACAGAAGCTAGAAAAGGACATCATATTCCCTAGAAACGGAGCTACAGATAGATGGTTGTGAACCTCCATATGGGTGCTGGGAACTAACCCATGTCCTCTGCAAGAGCAGCAAGTGCTCTTAACCATTGAGCCATCTCTCCAGCCCCAACATGACCTTTCTTAATGAAATTTAAACAAATCAATAAAACTGTAAATATAAATAATATATGTTATATAAAGAATATATACATATGCAAATGTGTGTATATATGTTTCTTTTACCCAACAATCTATCTCCTAAGGACTCATTCTAAGGAAATACTGGAACTGGTATTGGGAGATTGTATGCTTACAGGTGTTTTCTGTAGTACTGTTCACTATCATAGACACACTGAAAGCCTATCATACCCACTGATAGGAGTCTCCTTTAACAAACCATGGTACATCCACATAAGGGATACTCCGCAGCTCTTCCTACGGAAGGACAGCATAGGTATTTGTGAACCAACATAAGATGACTCAGAAGCCATTAAATGCAGAGAAGTTCCAGGACAGTAAATAGAATTCGAACATTAAAAATTTTACTGAAAGCCTGTATATCAATTGGGTGTGATGGCTCATGCCTGTAATCCCAGTTCTGGATGGGTGTAGACAGGAAGAGCAGGAGTTCAAGGTCATTCTCAGCTACATAGTGGGGTCTGGTTGGCCTGAGCTCTACATAACAATCTGTCTCGGAAACAAAATGTTGAAGCCAGGTGAGGTTGTTGAAAGTGGGTGAGGTGGTGCACACCTAGGGTCCTAGCACTCAGAAGGCAGGGGTAGGAAAATCAAGACAGGTTAGAGGCCAACCTGGTCTGCGTAGCAAATTCTAGACCAGCCGAGACTTTATAGACTTGAGACTGTGTATCAAAGGTGTGGGAGGCGGGTGGAGATATGGCTGAATGCTTAAAAGCACTTGCTGCTAGACTGGGTTTGGTTCCCAGCATGCACATGGAGGCTGACAACCACCTTTTAACCCCAGTTCCAGGGGATCTGAGTGTCTGGCCTCTAAGGACACCCACAGTTGTGTTCACATACACATAAAAATAGATAAATTTTTAAGTTTATATGTCAAAGTGTTCATATTTAGGGGCACATTTATACAAATTTGCAGTGTCTCTGCACTGTATTGTTTAGATTTGTATCAAATATGATATTATCATGAAAAAGTATGTCTAGTTCCATTTAGAAAATAAAATAGCCAGGCAGTGGTGGCACATGCCTTTGATCCCAGCACTCGGGAGGCCAAGCCAAGTGGATCTATGTGAGTTCGAGGCCAGCCTGGTCTACAGAGCAAAATCCAGGACTGGCACCAAAAAAAGAAAAAAAGAAAAAGAAAAAGAAAGAGAAAAAAAAAGAAAAAGAAAGAGAAAAAGAAAAAAGAAAAGATAATCCCAAGCATTAAAAAATACAACCTTACAGTCTAGGAAACATTTTCACAACCATTTTCCTACAAGCTCTACCCAAGTTCAAAAAAAGTAACGATTCTTTGCCATCTGTAGACAAGGAAACATGTTGAAGGAAGCAAGTGGCCCACAAGCAGTTAAGCGAGTTAGAAGTAGGCAAGGTCTCAACACAAGCCCCTCACTGGTCCAGTCCAGTGTGACACCAGTGCCTCGCCCTGAATGTGTCTTGTCAGCTCCAGGTAAACTGGTCTGAACCCAAAGAGCTCCCCAGCCCCTGAAGAAATACTAGCAGGCAACCCAGGAAATAGAAAGGTGATCAGAATCCAGATGAGGGAAGATACTGTGGTTTCAGAAAAATTCACCTGAGCAAACTCCTCGCATCCCCTGCCACTAGGGACATAGTGACATTTACTAACCAACTTCAGCCCTTGACCATCATATGACCAGCAGAAAGGGTCCTCAGGCACCAGAAGCCTCCACTCCGTTCTCTCTCGGGCTAGGCCCAGGCTACCACCCATTCCGTTCCCTTCACCCCACCTCCCCGAAGTCACAAGGCACCTGGTCCCAGGTCCTCAGCTGATCTGGTTCACAGCAGCACGTGGGGGCCACCCGGGGCCAGCTGGAACAAAGCAGAAGTCAACAGGAAGATTGAGACTCAATCATGTCTGACGAGAGACTCTGGGACAGGAAGTGGGTTTGAGCCAGGAAGGCTGGGGCCTGCTGTCAAGAAGTGAGGTAACCTTGCCAGCCTCGTTACTCAGCTGGAGTTGAGCAAGACCTCAGAGCTTGGGACAGGGAGTAAGAAGTGCCAGTCATAGCCTCGCAGCCCGAGCCTCAAGGCTCCCCACCTCTACAGCATGCGCGTGAACTGCTGGGGGCCGGCCCTCTCGCCCACCTTCTTGCCTCTGCCCCTGAATTTGGGAGGGTAGAGTCGAGTGGAAGAGCTGTCTAGCTAAATTAGCGGAGGAGATAAAGGGCTGCCGATGCTTTTATCTCTATGCCGGGGAACCCGGCGCTGCACGTAGCATGACTTGTGAGAGCTCCAATTAGGGCTGGGTGTGGCTCAGTGGCAGCCGACTTGCCTAGCCTGTGTAAGGTCCTGGGTTCTGTGCCCAGGACTGAAAATCAAAGCAAACCACAGAGAGAGGGGAGGAGGCAACCTTTAAAGTCAGCCAGCTTAGACCGAGCATTGCTGAGCCTCAAGTTCCCGCTTACGAATCGGAGATAACACCAGTACTGACTCCTGGCGTTGTTTGTGGCTCAAATGGGATAATGTGTATGACTGGCTCCACGTAAGTCCCCAGATCCATCGAGTCCCTTGAGCTGTCCCATTGTCCCCTTCCTGCCTTTCCAAGGCTGGACCATTCCCTAAGTCTTTATCAGATCACATGAGCCATCCACATTGCTTGCCTCCACAGTGACGGCATTCTCCCATGCCCATTAGTCTTACCAACTAGAACAGGAACCACTGATAAGAGTGGCACTGATAACATGTTAAAGTTACTGGCTGGTTATGTTTAGCCTGCCAATGTCCGTCTAATGAAAAACAAACGATGCCCTATCTGCAGTTAACGACACCACACAGGGAGCGTCACTGAAAATTCCTTCCCTGTGTGGGCGTCTTTTTTCCCAAGGTTACCCAAGGGAAGCAGGAGCTGTGCATATTTGCCTCTCTGTGCCTAGGAGGAGCCAGCAAAGACCGGAAGTTTAGTCTATACATATTCGTGGACCTGTCGATCCGATAGAAACATGGCCCCCATTTAAAGCTGTTCTTCGTCAACCCAGTCCTGCTGTATGAGAACTGACCCCAGGGCAACATGATACCACAGACAGGTAGGCAGACATCTTGGATTACACAGAGAGCAATTTATTGTAGGACTTGCTAAGGGAAGTATAATCTTGAGTGTCAGTAAAACAAATGATAGCCCACAACTCGGGTCAGAAAGAGGAGTGTGCTTACGGGTTGGGACAAAAGTGACTTCATCCTGGCTGGAATGTCCCCCGTTTATCTTTAATATCAAAGAGTCGGATGCATTCCTGGGGCCAGGGTCTGGCTGTGTCAAGCCCCATACTTGACTCCAGTGGTTTTATCTATTTGTGGTTTGTTGGGAGACGATACAGGAAAAACCAGCTGGGGTTACTCAGGGGCAATCATGGTGGCTATGACTCAAGATGGCTGTGGTCACGTCAAACTGAATCCACACAAAAGTACACAGACGAGCTTTGGTACCTGAGCCGAGAACTCCATAGCAGTAGGGCCAGGGTTTTGTAGGTTAGGGCAAAGCTGTGCATGAAGGCAAGGCCAAGGCTACTCTGGTATGCCTTGAAAGCCATTCTCACGGTCCTCCAAAGCTCTGAGAGATGTGAAAAAAGGTGTGTGCTAGCCAGGTGGTGGAGGTGGTGCACACCTTTAATTACAGAACTTGGGAGGTAGAGGCAGGTGGATCTGATTTTGAGGCTAGCCTGGTCTACAGAGCAAGTTCCAAGACATCCAGGGCTATACAGAGAAACTATGTCTAAAAAAAAAAAGACTAAGAAGAAGGAGGAGGAAGAGGAGGAGGAGGAGAGAAAAGGGTGTATACCAAAAGCTGCCCAGCTGCCTGAAGGCCTCCTGCCACTCACCCCATCCACCTCCAGATGAAACCTGCTGAGCCTGCTAAACCCAGCTCCCCCTCAAACCAGGTTTGCTACCTGCTGACCAAGAGACCTGGCCCCTGGCTCTCTGCCCTCATCTCCCTGACCCCCTTCTTCTCAGATGATGGCTGTCCTGACAGCTGAGATGGGCTCTGCTTGATGATGTCCCACCCTTTGCTTTCTGCAATGGACCGCCCCACCAGAACTGCTCACCGGGATCCAATTCTCCAAGCTTTGTTGAAGTTTACTATGTGCTAGGCATTGCACTAAGGGTTTTTTTTTTTTTATTGTTTTTTTTGTTTGTTCGTTTGTTTTTTTGGGTTTTTTTTTTGGTTCTCTGTGTAGCTTTGCTTTGGTTTTTCGAGACAGGGTTTCTCTGTGTAGCTTTGCGCCTTTCCTGGAGCTCACTTGGTAGCCCAGGCTGGCCTCGAACTCACAGAGATCCACCTGCCTCTGCCTCCCAAGTGCTGGGATTAAAGGCGTGCGCCACCAACGCCCGGCTCGTTTGTTTTTTAACCATCCTGATTTAACGTCAAGGAACTCTGTAATGCAGAGGCTGTTCCTATTTACAGATCTAGAAACTGAGAGCCAACGTGTTCACAAAAGTTGCCCAAGCTCACACAGTGAGTGGATCCAAAGTAATCATTTGCATGCATCTGTGAAACTGTGTGGGGGCTGGAGAGATGGCTCAGCAGTTAAGAGCACTTTCTGTTCTTCCAGAGGACTGAGGTTCAGTTTCCAGCACCCAAATTGGTATTGTACCTGTATCTTCTCAACCCCCTGTATCTTTAGCTCAACCCTCTGTGCCTCTGAAGGTGAGCACACACACAATAAATAAATAAATATAACAATAAAAGGAATTTAGATTTGCTCTGGGACACTGTAACGTCTTCAAGGGAAGAGCCCGGGTGTGCTTCCCTCTCGATTCTGTTTTACAGAGACAGGACATTGCACCGTAAGCCCACACTAAACTCAGAACTTCTGAGCATGAATCATCACCAAAAAGGGAATTTGTTAGAAAAGCAGAATCAGGCCAGGTAGTGGTGGCGCACGCCTTTAATCCCAGCACTCGGGGGGGTGGGGGGGGGTGGCAGAGCCAGGCGGATCTCTGTGAGTTCGAGGCCAGCCTGGTCTACAGAGCGAGCTCCAGGACAGGCACCAAAAACTACACAGAGAAACCCTGTCTCGAAGAAGAAAAAAAAAAAAAGAAAGAAAGAAAGAAAAAAGAAAGAAAGAAAAGCAGAATCAGGCCCCACCCGACAGTATCAGAATTTACATCATCATAGGAAAACCAGGTACTCGGCGTGCTCTTCAAAGAGAGGCCACATAGGCTCACACTGAATTGATGGGTGGTATTGTACAGGTATCCAAAAGCAAAGCAAGCATAAGAAAACAAAACCCTAAACCTCAGGGCTCTTGATTTTGAGAATTTCATCCCTGGATGAAGCACAGAGTCAAAAGCTAGAACTGGGAAGCTCTCCACACCCGGTTCAATTTCAACATTCTGTATATACCAGCAAGACCTTGGACAAGGGTGGAAATCTGGACAGCGATGGGATGTCTTTAGAGCGCCACCTGCTGGTTCTAGTCACTCATTCCTGCTGGGGTGTCGCCTCCCAGCAGCTCTGCTTTCTGTGTATTTCTCGCCGGGTTTATTTATGCTCCTTCAGCATTCACCATTCCTTTTTCAGGAATTGACTGGTTCAGACAATTTCTTACTCTCTACATAACAACAAAGCATCACTCCACGTTTGCTTCCTCTGCCTCCTCAATTCGGTCCAGTTCATCAGGCCTTCGTACTAGCATGGAAAGAAAACATTAAGACTTCCCGGGGACACCCTTCCAACTAGGGTCATCACCCTTCGTGTTCCAACTAAGAATAAAAGCATAAAGATTTGACTAGTCCAGCAATGAAACATCTTTAGCATTCACATGGACATGTCCCTAGTTACCTACGTTTACAGCCATCTAAGAGCCTGGCAAGGCAGCACACACCTTTAATCCCAGCATTTGGGAGGCAGAGACAGGAGGATCTCAGGGAGTTCCAGGCCAGCCTGGTCTACATCGAGGGTTGCAAGCCAGCCAGGGTTACATAGTGAGAACCTATCTTTAAAAAAAAAAAAAAAAAGTTAAAATCAGTAAGGAAGGCACCCTAAAAGAAAATTGGATGAAAGACACAGACTCGCAGTAGAAAGAACACAAAAGGAAAAGACACTCAATTTTTTATTTAGTTTTGGGTCTGGAGTTTAGAGGACGTGTTTCTCTTGCAAAGGAGCCAGGCTTGGTTCTCAGCACCCATCATGTAGCTCATAGCCATTATGACTCCCATTCTGGCAGATCCAACACCATCTTCTGACCTCCCAGGGCACCAGGCATTCAAGGCAGAACATTCAGACACATAAAATAAAATAAATCTTTCTAAATGATTTTAAGCCAGGCATGGTAGTACACTCCTTTAATCCCAGCGTTCATGCAAACAGAGATAGGCAGATCTCCATGAAGTCAGCCTGGTCTACATATCGAGTTCCAGGACCACCAGAGCTGCATAGAGATATTGACCCTGTCTCAAAGAATGTTTGTAATTTTTATTTAGTTTACACCTGTCTTTGATAATAATTAGAACTTTAAATATTTTTTCATTTCTTCATCAGCTTAGTTGCACATTCATTAGTCTTTTTTAATAGTTGCCTTGGAGATTACATTTATCCTTAAATTATCAGTCTATTATAACTAGTATTTTATCATTCCTCAGACAATACAAAGCATTGTCATTTAAATCAAATTGTTTGACTCTGCCTGTTAGCTGTTGTCAATTCTTCATACAGAAATAGATATTTGAGACAGTATCTTACTAGTATGCCCTAGCTGGCCTCGAACTCACAGAGATCCACCTGCCTCTGCCTCCCGAGTGCTGGGATTAAAGGCATGCACCACCGCTGCCCAGCTTGAATAAAACATTTTAAAAATCCAAATATATATGAAGAATTAGGGCCAATGGTGATGGTATGTGCCTTTAATCCCAGCCCTCAGAAGGCAGAGGCAGGTGGATCTCTGTGAGTTCGAGGCTAGCCTGGTCTACCGAGTTCCAGGACAGCCACAGCTACACAGAGAAACTCTGTCTCAAAAGACAAACAAACAGGGCTGGAGAGATGGCTCAGAGGTTAAGAGCAGTGGCTGTTCTTCCAAGGTCCTGAGTTCAATTCCCAGCAATCACATGGTGGCTCCCAATCATCTGTAGTTAGATCTGGCGCCCTCTTCTGGCCTGCCTGCACACATGCAGGTAGAATACTTCTGTACATAATAAATAAATCTTTAAAAAAACAAACAAAAACAAAAAAAAGGAAAGAAAGAAAAGAGTGACATATCTATCCTCCTGGTTGCTTAAGAAGAAAAGGATAAGGAAAATTATCCTAATTTCAGGTAGATTCTCATAGAAAATAAAATACATGGTAATGAATAATATCCCCAATAATAGCTATTATTATTCATCTAATGCTACTTTTAGAGAACCAAAAAATATTGGAAGCACTAAATTGTAAACTTTCCTCAGCCTAGGGAATATATGATGTAGAAAGCAAGAAGAAAGAAACCATCTTGATGGATGGGTAAGACGGGACTCTTCATATGTTTTTAGACTGAAGACATTGTTTTAAGTTCAAGACAGCAGTCCGGCAATACCTCTGTAGTTACTTCTTTGGAGTGATTTGCTCCTGTATTTCTGTGCTTTTGTGGGAGTCGTTTTTCTGCCTGAAGATCTTCCTTTCGGGCTGGGAAGTGAGGGTTAAAAGTGCTTTCCCTGAGTTGGATCCTGGTGACACAGACCTGTCATCCCAGCACTTGGGAGGTGGAGGCAGGAGGACCAGGAGTTCAAGGTCATCCTTGACTAAACAGTGAGTCTGAGGCCAGCCTGGGATACTCAAAAGGGGAAAAAAATCTAAATGGACTCCTACTTTCTTTCAGCCTTTTGAAGATGACCGTGTGTCCTTAACATCCATTGTAAACCTGCCTTGAGCTGTCAGCGTTCTTACTGTATCTACTTCTATGTCTTTTCATTTTTTATTTTATTTTATGTGCATTGGTATTTTGCCTGGAGGTATGTTTGTGTGAGGGTGTCAGATCTTGGAGTTACAGACAGTTGTGAGCTGTCATGTGGGTGCTGGGAATTGAGTTACAGACAGTTGAGAGCTGTCATGTGGGTGCTGGGAATTGAACCCCGGTCCTCTGGAAGAATAGCATGTACTTTTAACCACTGCGCCATCTCTCCAGCCCCCTGTATGTACTTCTTTTTTTTTTATAATTTATTCAACTTTTATTTTATTTTACAGCTGTCTTGTAAGCTGCCATGTGGGTGCTGGGAATTGAACCCGGGTCCTCTGGAAGAGCAGCCAGTGCTCCTAACCACTATGCCATCTCTCCAGCGCCCTGTATGCTCTTCTAAAGGTGTGCATGCCTTTGACTTTGGTTTCAGAAGTCTGACTACAGCACCTCTGGGTATGGAGTTTTTTATTCATTTTGACTGAGATTTACAGTTTCTTGAATCTATGGTTTAGTGTCTTTCACCAGTAGTGAAAATTCAGTCAGTACTACTCCCAGCTAGCACCCCTGCCTGCTTTCTTAAGAGTCTAATTGCCGTATTCAAACCTTACACTATGCTCCAGAGGCAGCTATGTGCTTGTCTGTATTTTTCACTCTGTGCTTTACACTGAGTATTTCCTACTGACCTGTCTTCACGTTTACTAATCCTTTCTTCTATCCCATCTACTTTTACATTTGAGTCCGTGTGTGTGTGTGTGTGTGTGTGTGTGTGTGTGTGTGTGTGTGTGTATTTCTGGTTATCCTCCTTCTTAAATGATAACATGAATCCTGTCCTCACGGAACAGCCTCACCCACTCCTGTTCTGGACATTCCCCGGGCTCTCGATAGGCAGCGCAGGCTGGCACCTCAACTCAGGTCCTCCTGTCTGTAGCTCCCGAGTGCTGGCATGACAGGGGCATGCCACCACGTCAGCTTCCAGACCCTGCCTTCTCGTCAGGTGCTGGACTCCAGGGTTGAGCCTGCCACTCGCTCTCTGAGGCCGAAAGCTATACTTCACTCCACAGTAGCCCTCCGCTTTGTTTCTTACCATCCCCCTCCCAAACTCGGATCGAGTGTGATTTAGCAAATTATCTGAATGAAAGGGCTACTTGGGATGTGGGGCTCATTTCTCTTGTACCCTTTACCTAATCTTGGTTCCTCAAATTCTTGTTGCTTTGGATTCCATTGTTTTTGTTGGTTGGTTGGTTGGTTTTTGTTTGTTTTGAAACAGGGTCTTTCTATGTAGCTCTGGCTGTCCTGGAACTCACTGTGTAGTGTGGTTGGATTGTTCTTTGAACTGCCAGCTCACAAATAACAACACAGACACTTATTAATTATGAAAGCTTGGCCTTATCTAGTCTTGTACCACTAGCTCTCATAACTTAAATTAACTCATTTCTATTCATCTACATTTTGCCTCGTGGCTTTTTACCTTTCTTTCATTCTGTATGTCCAACTCCCTCCATGTCTCCTTGGCATCTGACATGCACCTAAATTCATCTCCTACTTCCTTTTTCTCTGCCCGGAAGTCCTGCCTATACCTCCTGCCTAGCTATTGACCATTCAGCTCTTCATTAAACCAATCACAGTAATAAATCTTCACATAGTGTACAAATATTCCACAAGAGTGTAGACAAGACTGGCCTCAAATTCACAGAGATCCTCCTTCTGGTGTGCACCAATACAGCCATCTTAGATTCCAATTTTTTTTATGATTTTATTTATTTGTTTGTTTGTTTATTATGTACACAGTGTTCTCCCTGAATGTATGCCTGCACACCAGAAGAGGGCACCAGATCTCACTATAGATGTTTGTGAGCCAACACGTGGTTGCTGGGAGTTAAACCCAGGTCCTCTGGAAGAGCAGCCAGTGCTCTTAACCTCTGAGCCATCTCTCCAGCCCCAGATTCCAATTTTTAAATTACATTTTTAAAAAATGTATTTGGATGGCCTGCATGTGGAGGTCAGAGGATAACTTGCAGGGGTCAGCTGTCTGCTCCAGGCTTGGAACTCAGGATAGGAAAGGTGGCAAGCACCTTCACTCCTTGGGCCGCCTCGCCAGCCAGTGGACTGCAGTTTTCCAGCCCTGCAGTATTGCCAAGGATTTAGACCATTTTCTGCCTTGCTGCAATATCTCCCAAGCAAATGGACAAATCACTTGACGATAAAAGCAATAGAAGTGATCTCCCTCGCTTCAGACTGTTTCCTCTCTCCACAATTGTTTACGTCAGTACTATCCAAGTTGACTGCTTTCTGATGAATTAAAGCAGCCGTGTGCGTGTGTGTGTGTGTGTGTGTGTGTGTGTGTGTGTGTGTGTTGCTGAAGATCTTTTACATTGTTCTCAGAAGGTATCCACATCTGATGATACAATCCGCCCATGTCAGAAGCAAAAGTCATAGAAGCACACTTCTTAAAAAGGTAATTCTGACCACTCTATGGGAGACTGACGGTGGGGAGGGTGAGAAGAGAGTAACATGGCCGGGAAGAGAAGCTAAAAGGCTGTATTTAGAATTCCATACAAGCAGCCTACGGTATCTTGAGCAAGAAGATTGACACTGACAACAAAAGTGGGAGACTCTGGGCCTCTGTCTTTTGGTGACACTAAAGTCATGACTGCATACACATGGCTTGAAAGGGTGACCAGAGGCGGTGCCGTGTGCTGCTGGGGGAGCTTAAATCGGTACCACCATTCTGAAAAGAAAGCTGACAGCCCAAATCACATTTTGGGGGCTTCTTTTTTACTTGTTTGTCTGTTTGTTTGAGACAGGGTTTCTCTGTGTAGTTTTGATCCCTGTCCTGGATCTCGCTCTGTAGACCAGGCTGGCCTAGAACTCACAGAGATTCCCCCTGGCTCAGCCTCCCGAGTGCTGGGATCAAAGGTGTGCACCACCGCCGGCCAGCTTCCAAATCACATCTTTAAAGAGATATTAACCCTTGGGATAGCAAATCCATTAATAGGCATTCATTCATTTTAAAGATAAAAACCAAACTTTCACACACACACACACACACACACACAGACACACACACACACACACACATACCCAGAATGGTGTGTTTATTTTCTGTATGATTTCTTTTTCTTTCCTGCTTCTACAGAATAGAAAAGTGTACTTTTTGAATAGCTCTAGTAAATATAAATGTAATCTTTCCACCTTGGGATGTAAAGAGGGTTTAAAAATTGTATACCCAACCCTCGCCAAATAGTCTTCTCAAGCTGGTGAATTAATGTGGCTCTTAACTTTGTTCAGCAACTTGATACAAATGCTTAATACCGAGAGTTGTTTAGTGAGACCACACAAGAGGAGACGGCTTGATGCTTTAGAGGCCTTCTTGAAAATCAGGACAGGAGCCTTGATTGTCCCTTCACGTTTTACAAGCAAAGCATTCTTAAGCAATGCCATCATGTACGATCTACAATCATACCCAAGATTTCACAAACATTTTCTGCATGCCTCATATAAATACACATCACCATAAGACCAAGATTTTTAAAATTTATTTATTTTTATTTTATGTGCATTGGTGTTTTTGCCTATATGTATGTCTGTGTCAGGGTGCCGGGTCCCCTGGAACTGGATTTATAGACAGTTGTGAGCTGTCATGTGAGTGCTGGGAATTGAATCCAGGTCCTCTGGAAGAGCAGCCAGTGCTCTTAACCTCTGAGCCATCTCTCCAGCCCCAAGACCAAGATTTTTAATAGAAACATTTATTGCAGAGAAATTTTACACTAGGGACTAATCAGAAACAACCTGAGCATCAGTCAACCTCAGATTAACTAATTACTGCAGTCTATTAAAACCCGTGGCTGGGGGGCTGGAGAGATGGCTCAGCAGCTCCAAAGAATCCAATACCCTCTTCTGGCCTCAGTGGGCACACACACACACACACACACACACACACACACACAGTCACACAGGGATAGGTACACTTAAATAAGAAAAACATATCATAAAACAATAAATAAAATAAAAATCATGGTTGAGGGTGTAGCCCAGAAACAGAGCCCTTTGTGAATTTCAGCAGATTCCAAAGTCTATCCCCAGCTCTATGTTTTAAAAAAATTATTATTTTTATTATTATTTTTACATATCCTCATATAGAACAGACTGGCCTTGAACTCACAGAGATCCCCCTGCCTCTACCTCCAGAGTGCTTGGGATTAAAAGTGTGCACCACCACTCCTGGCTACCATAAAACTTTTTAAATACAGAAGAAGGGCCAGGGAGACGGCCCAGCAGGCAAAGGCACTTGCTGACAAGCCTAAGGACCCGAGTTTGAGCCCTAGGGTCCAACTTCAGGTTCTCCACTTGCACACTGTGGCATGTGCATCACACACACACACACACACACACACACACACACACAGAGTAAAAAGTTTTTTAAGAAGAAAGAATGGGGCTAGAGAGATGGCCCAGTGGCTAAGAGGACTGGCTGCTCTATTGCTCTTTTGCAGGAACCAGATGTGAACCGCAGAGCCCACTCTGTCTATCTCACAGCCATCTGTTACTCCAGTCCTGGGGAGCAGATGCCCTCTTCTGGTCTCCATGGGCACTGCACACACACGGTGTGCAGCCATACTTGGTACACATAAAATAATTTTTTTTATTTAGAAAAGGAATTGGAGAAAGGGCTTGGCTTGCACAATGGCAGAGCTCTTGCAGAACATCCAAAAGGCTCTCGGCTCCCCAGTACCATAAAAATAAATAAACAATAAAACCTAGAATGAGGGTACAAAGGAATGTTTATTGGGATCACGTGACAACTGTTGGAAAAAAAATGAGGTCTTAAAAGAATGTATACAATATGATCCCACTTCTCTTAAAAATAATTATATATTATCTGTGAGCATGTAATAGATAGTTATTTTGGCATAACAATATGTTATGTGCGGTTGTATTTTATCTTGGAAGAATAAACACCAAAATAGTAAGACTGGTTATCTGCAGAAGTGGCATGCATCCTGTGTTTTTATTTTGTGTCTGTGTTTTTATGAGTTTCCCACATTCATTTTCAATGTACTATTTTTATCTTTTTTTTTTTTTTTTTTTAAAAAGTTGTTTTTTAAAGTACTTATCCTGTCCTTAACTCGGCCTGACCGGCTTCAGAAGCTGAGGGCTCTCAGCTGTCAGAGAACACTTAGGTTCTGGGGTGAGGCGCGATGACTATCTAAATCCTGCCCCAAAGGCAGCTTACCTCCCACTCTCTTTCCACTGCTCCGCTGCCACTCCAGCGTTCCTGAGGACAAACCTCACTGCGCTTGCTCCTGTACCTGTCACTCACCGGTCCCTGCACCTGCACTTGGGCATTTTGCTGGCAAGTGAGAGGCAGTTGGAGGGCAGGGAGCACGGGCAGCCCAGTTGAGCATCAGGAAGGCGGAAGGCGGCCCCCGGAAGGCGGGCCCACGCTGGTGGGCTGAGTGTTGGCCCCAGCCATTAGCCTGCTCCCCCGTGCCCCACCCCTTGGGTCAGCCTCCTTCCCGGACACAGGCCTTCCTTGAGTTTCTCCTGGCATCCAAGCTGTTTTTGTCTTCTAGAGCTTCCCCGTCCCAAGGGCTCTCAGGTCAAGTATGTAAACCTGACCTTGGGCTCAGCCACACGGAGTCCAGAAGTCGTCTTTCTTTGTTTGGGTTTGCTGTTCAAGACAGGGTCTCACCTTGTAGCCCAGACTGACCTTGAACTCCTGGTCCTTCCTGTGTCTGTCTCCCAAATGCTGGGGTTACAGGCATGACCCGCCATGACCGGCTGCCAAACTGAGTCTTAGGTTCAGGGATCTCAAGTAGTCAACATTCAGTCACGTGTCCAAGGCAGAGCATGCCAAGGTTTGTAGACCACGATTTTAGGTGGTAGCCACATGAACTTGTTTTTAACCTGAAAGTATGTGTTAATTTTACCATTTAGTGAAAACAGAATTAGAATTGCAAACCTGAACTCCCAGGCTTGGGTGGTTGTAATGGCGTCCGTACTTGGACTCCTCCAACGGAAGGCATTTCTAAGGCGCGGCTGCTTGTGTTTGGGGATATTGATTTTGTTTGTTTGTTTGTTTTTGTTTTTTGTTTGTTTGTTTTTCGAGACAGGGTTTCTCTGTGTAGTTTTGGTGCCTGTCCTGGAACTCACTCTGTAGCCCAGGTTGGCCTCGGACTCACAGAGATCCGCCTGGCTCTGCCTCCCGAGTGCTGGGATTAAAGGCGTGCGCCACCACCGCCCACCGCCCGCCTCCGCCGCCGCCACCGCCACCGCCACCGCCACCACCACCTACACCACCCGGCGTATTTTCTTAAGGTATGGGTGCTAAGGATGAGGCATTGAGGAATAAAATAGAGCTCAACTTTTATTTCTTTTCTTTTCTTCTTCTTCTTCTTTTTTTTTTTTTTTTTTTTCCAAGACAGGGTTTCTCTGTGTAGCCCTGGCTGTTCTGGAACTCACTCTGTAGACCTGTCTGGCCTTGAACTCAGAACTCAGCTTGCCTCTGCCTCCCGAATGCTGGGATTAAAGGTGTGCACCTCTATAGCCTGTGAGGCTCAGTTTTGTGATTCGAGGACGGTGGTGGCAGTGGCCCGCTGTAGGCCTAGAAGTCAGGGAGAGAAGCAGCCGGGAGGGGGACCCACGACAAAAGAGTGAGCTTCAGCTGTCATAACTCAGGGTTAGATGGCAGGCTCAACTTTTAAAAACTCAAGAACTGTGAAACTTCAGACACTATTAGCTTTGCTCCCTGGCTACTGCATTTTGTTGTCAGGCCAGGCTGAGTGGGCTCAGGACGCAGGAGAGTCAGGGATGAAAGGCTGTTCTGCCAGCTGTGCCATTGTGCCTGGAGGAGCTGAGGTTGACCTTGAACCTTCTGCTTCCACCACGGAGTGCTGGGGTTGCAGATGTGTGCCAAGGTGCCTGGTTTTGTGCCCTGTTGAGGACTGAACCCAGGGCCTCTTGGACGGTAAGCAAGCACTCCTAACCAGCTCCTCTACATCTCCGGCACCGTAAGATTTTTGACTCTTATTCCTGGGACTGAAATGGCTAGGTCATATGGTAATTCTACGGTCAAGCTTTGAGGAATCACCACAGTGCTTTCCACAGACACCACGTCATTTTACACTCCCTCCAGGAGGGCACAAGGGCCCCCAACTCCTAACACTTATTTTCTGAGGTGGTATGTGGGGAGGTGCATGGCAATAGCCACGTTGAAGAACTGGGAAGGGACCCTAGCTGAATCCTCTGAATGTATTCTTTTGTCAACACTTATTTTGAAAAGCTTGGGATAGCAAAGTTGAAAGGTTCGGGTAGGCAAGGCCTGGACTCAACCATTAGTACACACTATTTTGCATGATCACAAATCAGCCCATCAATCCTTCTAACATTTAAAAACAAATGAAAATTATAGCTTCCTGGGCCTCTCCTAACTTCTGCTGAGTCCTTCACAAGGGTCTGAAGCATTGTATTCTTATTCAGTTTTCCAGGGGATGTTCACCCCATGCAGACATTGTACCTGTAGTTTGCCAGTGGCCAGCCAGCTTATCTGGAATTCTTCCTCAGCCTGGAAGCCTGCTGCCTTTACAAAAGTGTCTCTCCAAGAAGGGTGATTGTTGTTTGGGTCAGGTTCTCATGTAGCCCAGGCTGCCCCCAAACCTGTGATCCTCCTGCAGCCTCCTGAGCTCTAGGACTACAGGCACCACCACACCCTGCTTCTGAGGAAGACCTTATCTCCTAGGAGCCAATAAAGTCTCCAGACTCACCCACTCACATCAGTGCCTCAGAAACTCTGGAACAGGACATCCAATGCCGCTCCAGAATAGAATACAACTTTCCAGTATGGCCGGTCCAGAGAAGAACTGCCTGCTTCCATCCCTCCAGAGCTGGAAATTCTGCTCCCACAGTTCAGGGTGAAGAGAAAACCAGGATATCTCAGTACAGTGTTAGTTTGAATGGGCATCTTATCTACTACTCCAAGACCAGAGCATCCAGGCCACTGGAATCTGGAGACAGCCATGCCCCCTCGATTCCCTTCTTGCCGTGTGATGGTGATGGTGACGATGACGATGATGATGATGTTGATGATGTCAGCACTGACAGGACCCTACAACAGACCCATGTTGTTCCAGACACATGTGCATCATTCATTTTATTGCCCCACTTCTATTAGAGTAGATGCCATTATCCCCATTTTTTATGAATGAAGCCACCAAGGTACAGACAGATCATGTTTCCCGGAGGGACATGGCATTTTCTCTTTAGTCACTATTAGGTATGGACACATGTAGTGCACCATGATAGAGTATGATAATAAGTATTTATCCATTAAGGGTCCTCTTCAAAGTCAAGCTTTATAGCAAGCCAGGGGAAAATAGACTTAGGAGCTTCCTGTCACTCTAAAAATCAGATAAGTAAGTTCAAGTCCAAGTCAGATCACACGGTCTGACTCAGTCCGCTCCCTGGGAGATAGAGTGGGAATCGGTACTTCTTTTTTTTTTTTTCTGGAGCTGAGGGCCAAACCCAGGGCCTTGTACTTGCTAGGCAAGTGCTCTCTCTACCACTGAGCTAAATCCCCAACCCCGGGACTGGTACTTCTTAGGAACCCCCAGAAATCCCTAGACAGAGTTATGAGCCATACTGCTGAAGGATCTGAAAACTCTGCAATTTTATCTGATGATTTTTGGGGGGTAGCACAAGGCTTTGAACCGAGGACCTCAGGAATGCTAAATAAACCCTCTACTGCTGAGCTCTATCCCCGGATGTTTTGATCTTTTTACTTGAAACAAGTTCTCACTAGATTGCACGGGTTGGCCTGGAACTTATGATCTGCCTGTTTTAGGGTCTCAAGAAAGCTGTACCACCAGACCCAACTAAATTCGGGTTCCAGATACTTATTTAGTTTCTGGTATAGGTGTGACTCTGGCAGACAGATAGATAACAAAAAGCATTTGGTGTCTATCTGAAAGCCAGATTTATCTAGGCATATTGTGATTTTATTTTCTAAATCTGGGACTCCCGGGGCTCCCAGAAAATGAACATGAGAGACAACCATGACAGCTTTCCCGCCCAGATGTGTGTCCCTGGTGAAGGAATAGATGCTCTGGAATGTCCTCGTCTGGGAGCAAGATGCCCCTGGAGACAGGACTGTGGCTGATGGGCAGAATGGTCACCCCACGGGCCACACATACCACCTGGCTATGCTTTGTATCTAGTAACCTTTTTTTTTCCATTCAGGAAGAAAAATAAATGGCTTTAGGGGACCTCCTGAGGGAACTGAGAGGGAATGTCCCCAAAATATTTTCCAGTTCCCTCACCTTTGATTTTTCTTTATTCTTGATTGTTTATGATCACAAAAGAAACGCACCTTACTGGCTGGCAGGATGGATTGGGAGTAAAGATGTTTGCCACACAAGCCCACACCTGTGTTCCATCCCCATGCCCAGGTAAAGATGAAAGGAACTCCATAAAGTCCCCTGACCGCCAAATGCAAGTCATGGCACATGTGGCCTAACTCCCCTCCCACACCCTGTCCAACACAACACACACATACACACAATAGTACTAATGATTTTTAAGAGAGAGAGAGAGAGAGAGAGAGAAGCAGTGAGATGGCTCAGCAGATAAGAGCACTCGCCACCCACCAAGCTTGATGACCTCAGTGTGTCCTCTGGTCCCACACAGTGGAAGGAGAGAACCCACGTCGTCCTGTCCTCTGTCCTCCACAAGTGCTCAGTGGCACCTCCCCCTCCCCCTCCAAAATTAAAAAGAAACAAAGACATATTCACTGTAAAAACAAAAAATCCCTTGAAAGATAACTCCTATTAGTAGCTTGATATGTCTCCCTTCAGATTTCTCCTTATAAACTTGGTCACGCATTAATCATCCCTCCAGACAGTTCCAACACTTGAATCTTTATCCCACAGTCAATGACTTCTGTGCATGTGCACATCGCTGCTTTTTAATTTTTTTTTTCCCGCCTCAACTTTGTTTTTTGGTTTTTCAAAACAGACGATCCTCCTACCTCTGCCTCCCAAGTGCTGGGATTAAAGGTGTGCACTACCATGCCCAGCTTAACTTTTTTTTTTAGATTTATTCATTTGATTTTTACATATGTGTGTTTTGCCTACATGTACATATGTGCACTATATGCGTGCTTGATGTTAACCGAGGTCAGAACAGGGCATCAAATGTCCTGGAACTGGAGTTACGGATAGTTGAGAACCACCATGTGGGTCTGAGAACCAAGCCTGGGTCCTCTTCGAGAGCAAGCTCTTAACTGCAAGTCCCTACCTCAACTTTTAAAAAAGTGATGGGGGGACAGAGTCTTGTGTATCCCAGGCTGGATGGCCTTGAACATGTGATCCTTCTGTCTCTACCTCCTGAGTGCTGGGATTACATGCAGGTGCTACCACCAAGTTTATACAGAGCTGGGAATCAAACCCAGGGGCTTTGGGCACACAGAGCAAGCACTTCACCTACTGATCTTCATCCCCAGGTCCCTCAATACTATTTTAATAACTTTTAATCTTCAATTGACACGTAAGTGTACACATGTAGGGGGTAGAGAGTGGGGCGTGGCATTTCAATCTTTAATGATTAGATCAGCGTGACTGGCATATCCATAAATCCAGATATAAATGATAAACCATTTCTCTGTGTTGAGAACATTCAAAACCCTCTACTAGTTATTATGAAATACATAATGTTATCAATGATAGTTGTCCAAATTTACTTTCGAACATTCACAGTCACCCCCCCAAACCAGCTTGTGCCTGTTTATGATGGTAGTGGTTGGTCTATCGGCACTCCAAGCCCCTCTGTTTAATGAATAACAGTCGCACATGGGCACATCACACCAAACTTAATGTAGGACTTTGGGTATGGCAGCCTACATAGGCTCTGACCTGTTGGCCCCTTTACTCTGCATAGGGTCAGAGATGGGGATCCCTATGTGTGATTTTCCCACCGTTGGATGGGGAGACCCCTGACCAGGGAAGCCCCGGTCAAAGGGACCCTGAGTAACTGCTTCCATGATGAGACCCTCTGACTCAGGCCAGGGCTCCTCAGCATCCTCGTTGGAATCACCTGACACCAGCAGCTGCCCAACCCCTGGCCTCAAACGGGTTGGGCAGCATTCACTTCCCTGCGCTGTCCTCCCCGACCTGCTCAGTCATTAGGAAATGCCTCCACAGCCGGTACAGTGACAGCAGCTGTCAGCCCAGTGCCTCTGGGTGGCTCCATCTGCTCTGTGGAGACGGAAAGACGGACACCACTCAGGTACCAGTCAAAGTGTGTGCGGGTGGGGGTGGGGGGATTCTGGCTGGGGTGGAGGGAGGAGCGGGGCGATGCTGTGAACTGGAAAGATGTGGGAGAGAAGGGAGACTTCTAGAAAGCAAATGTATGTGTTGCTCATGGGTGGGGAAGCAGTCAGCTGAAACTGCCCGACTTGACTGGCTCTGGGAAGGCACCTCAGGTGTCTAGAAGTGGCACTCTGTCTCGTGGGGGAGGGGGGTCCTTAGGTGGGTGACACCTGTTCCTCATCTCTATCCTGGAAATACGATGTTCCCGTAAAGAAGCATGGGTACAGGAGCTTCACGAGGTTGGCTCCCTTCAGCTAACCACTGTCTTCTCCTCCCTTCATAAATGGCTAGAGGGACAGCCTTGTATAGGGTCACTCGAGAAACGGGGGGTAGCCACTTTTCTTCTGGGGCTGCATCATCCACTCAAGTCTGAAAGGTCCTCCATGGAGGCCTATCTGAACCCCCGGAGAGACGGAGATACAGCCTATGGGCTGCCAAGCTAAGTCGTCCTGAGTTCGCGTCTTAGGTCTTCCCTACACTAGTATTATGACTTTGACAAAGTTACTGGAGCCCTAAGCCTCAGGTTCCTCGTCTGTAAAATGGAGATAATACCTACCTCCCAAACTTGTTGTCAGGATTCGGTGAGGAAGGGATTCGAAATGCCAAACACGTAATTAGTGGTCAATAAACGGCCGCTGTTGTAATTATTTATTACTAGCCCAACACTGGTCTCACTTTAGCCAGGAAGACTTCTCAGTCCTCCCCTTGTCCCGGGTTCCTAAAGGCGCCGGGGTGGATGTCTTTGGTATAGAATGCTTTCCAATGGTACTCACCTAGCCTGTGCCCCGACGACAGCATGCTCCTAGTGTTGGTCTGTTGTGCTGTCCCACGCCCCAGCTCTGAAGACAGAGTCAGGGCCCCTAGAGCATTCTGCATGGACAGCAGGGGACGGAATGGAGAGAAAGGAGGAACTAGGGAGGGAGGGGCCAGGAAAACGGAAGAACGGAAGTTGAGAAGATGGGGGACATGCACGGCCCAAGCATGAATGGTGTGGCTCTCCTGAGGCACATGAACCTGAGAGGTTCTGGTGCGTAACCCAGATGTCTTTGACACTCCCTGGACTGCCGTTTGACTTTTCCTAGAACTCAGAGAAGAAGCAAACTCCTCCTCCTCCCCCAGTCAGCCCTAGCATGACTCCTGACTTGGCTAACGTCTACTCACCCAGTCCATCAACAGGGCCTAATAACGTTCTCTGCATCATCCACGAATCTTTCTTCTCTTCTCTCTTTCCGTCACTGCCAGGTGACCTTGAGTCACACACACACCCCTCCCCACCCCTAAAGCTGAATATCCTAATTTAGAAAGCTAGAAGTTTTGACTAAACGATACTAAACCCTGTCTTCCTCCTCCTATTCTTTAATTCACACTAGATCTCTCACCTACCTTGAGCTCCATTTCTCAGTTATCCAAACAACTTATGTTACTGATCATCAATCTCCTCTAAAAAAAAATCTATTAAAAACAACTCATACCCAAGCATGGTGGTCCATGCCTGAAACCAGTGAGCAGAGGCAGGCAGGAGGGACCAAGAGTCCAAGTCAGCCTGAGCTATAGAGTCCAGTTCCATGCCAACCCGGGCTACATGAGACCCTGTCTCCAAGAAACAAGAAAGAAAGGAAAAGAAAACTCATACATGTCCGTTAGGCTTCATGAAGGATTTCGTAATCTCTCTTTATCCCCCGTGTACAATCTCAGTATTTGGCAAATAGCTGTTGAAATCTGGTGGGTGGACACATGGACAAATGAGCAGATGGAAGGAGTCGCCACTGTATCTCTGGGGGGTTGGTTATACAGTGCAGAGGAACAGTTTGTGGTGGTGTTGTTGTTGTTGTTGTTTTAAATCATCCTGATAGCAGCCCATTCCGTTAAGACTTTGCCCGTCTATAAGGAAACAAATCGGAGGATTTGCTATCGCTGTCCTAACTCACCCACTGCCCATGGTGTCTCTGATCCATTGTCATCTTGTCTGCTTATTCTACTTTGAGAAGAGCTGACCTTTGTCAAGGGGTGTGACTCTGCAAAACATGGCAGGGATCTCCAGGCCCCCTCCAGGAGAAAAGAGAGGATTTGAGCTGTCTCGGTGCTGACATTGTCCCTCGTTACCGAGCACTTACTGTGTGTCACACTCTTCACTCACCAATGCCACCACCAGTCGTGGGAGGAAGGGGGTGCGCCTGTCAATCTCGTCTTTTTTGTCTGTTTTGTTGAAACAGGCCCTCACTATGTAGCCCTGACTGTCCTGGAACTCAGTATGTAAAAGGCATGGACCACATGTGCAGCTCTCAGTCTCACTCTACAGAGACACTGGGGCTCAGATGTTAACAGGGAGCAGTGGCTGCGATAGATAATAATACAACAGAAAAGACATTCAACCCAGTGCTACCATCTGAGGGCTGGACTCCCATCTCCCAGTCTGGAGGCCACATTAGCCACCTTCGAGACCAAAGACACCTCCACGAAGATTTGGGACTGTTTCTATGGCTCCAGGTCCCGTCACCACCACGACTACCCTTTAAAAAAAAATGTTTTAAG
>CABHPP010115189.1:7646-31373 GCA_902168425.1 Peromyscus attwateri | reverse complement strand
AGGCCATGATTTTGAGAAGAACAATGGGGTCATGGGAGGGATAAATGGAGGAAATAGAAGGAGAAAATGATGTAATTTTTAAGCTTAGAAACATATGAAGTGATATTCCAGAGTTTTAAGACACAAAGATGGATCATTAAGAGCTGGATTATTTTGGGTACCATTCTGCTCATTCAGTGCTCTGCATACAATCAAGAATGTAGTCTGTGAAGTTGGAGCTGTTTATGATAGGGTTGATATAAACCATCACACACACACACACACACACACACACACACACACACATACACACACATCTCAAGATGAATGATGAATAAGTTAGTTATGCAATTATGAAGGATGAGAAGACCCACCATCTGCTCTCTGTAAGCTGGAAACTAACAGTGAGGATGCATACTCTTGTCTGATATTCTCGGTCCTTCTGTTTGGTTTTTTTTCGTCAGGCCTTATCCTAACGTACTGATTCCTATACAGAACCAGATGTCTCCATTCTGAGAATGGGATCATTAGCTTTTGCTCTTATAGAATGTATTGAGAGTTGAAAGTTTATCTCAGAAGTGGAGGCTTTTACACTTCCCTGTCACCTTATTTATGGACTCTGGCTGTTAAGAGTTCTTAATGGTTTCCCTGACTAGCCTGGAAATATGCTAGTCATAGCTGGTCTGACTCTGCTATGAGTAATGAAGCTTGCATTGTTCTTAAAGACCTATTTACCCTTTAAATTATTTAGCTAATATACTTTCATAGCAGTAAAACTGGAAAATATGGCTAAACCAAATACAAATTTCACTGTTCAAATATGATTATTATGTTAGACTTTTCTGTGCATATACATATATTTAATATATTTTATGAACATGCTCTAATGAGTGTATTTATATATTTTCAAATGTTATGCCTTCTTGTCTAAAATACTGATATTATGATTTGATCTGATCTTCTGCTTGGACTCTTGTTTAGGTCAATTACATTTATTAAACATCTGTTTTATGCTTGGTGCTTAGAGTCTTTGTCTTTATAGAGTTAACAAGATGGTAGATATGAACAGATATGATCTGATATATTATTAATCATGATATATATATATAAAACATGATATTGTTATGCTGCTAATTGTATACACAATATAATATTGAGATATTACTAATTTTGATAAGTCTTCACAAACTTTAATCTAGATATACACATTGCTTTACAATTGTATGCCTAAGTTGTATGCTGAGCTGAATCTAGAAAGAGGAGAAAGGACTCTTTGAGTGGAAGGCCACTTGCAACTTGGGTGGATTCATGGGCTTGTGTAGGAACATGGCTTGTTTGAGGTTAGGGTGTCCAGACAAGTGAGTACTTTGATGGTTCATTTTACATGCCATCTTAACTGGGCCATAGCATATCCAGAGTGTGTGTGTGTGTGTGTGTGTGTGTGTGTGTGTGTGTGTGTGTGTGAGAGAGAGAGAGAGAGAGAGAGAGAGAGAGAGAGAGAGAGAGAGAGAGATTTCTGAGAGAGAGAATGTCTGTGGGTGAGTTTAACATTTCAATCAATGGAGTCAGTAGAGTAGATTGCCCTCCCTGGTGAGAGCGAACATCACCCAGTCCATTGAAGGATCCAGGAGAATAAAAGGGGGCATGCATCTCTTTTCATTTTCATGAATGAGACAGACAGTTAATCTCTTTTTATCCTGACACTGGAATTTGTACTGTTAGGCCTTTGGACTTAAACTGAATATATCACTGATTTTCTGTTTCAAGCTTACAGATAGAAGATGGGTTTCTCTTCCTTCATAATTGCATAAGTAATTTTATTCATAGTGAATCTTGAGGTATGTATGTTTGCATACATGTATAATATCTGTCTGTATATGTATCTATCTCTACCTATACAATATATTTTCTATCCTTATCTATTACTTATCTACCTACTTACCATCTATCATCTATCTTCTATCTGTCTGTCTGTCTGTCTTTCTTTCTGTCTCTATCTATCTATCTATCTATCTATCTATCTATCTATCTATCTCATCATCTACCTACCTACCTACCTACCTACTTACTTGTCATCTGTCTACTCACCCATCTGTCAATAATCTCTCACCCATCTATCTTATATTGGCTTCATTTCTCTGTGAAACCTGAGTAATACAGGAGAAAGGAAAATGGAGTTGTATGCATTTTGTATATGACCGTGTCCCCTGTTCCATAGTCATCACCTCCTTGCTATTTGATGAGTGAGTCAGCTGTTCCACACCTGTTTGCCACCTCCTTTGTGATCCTCTGACTCAACATCACAACAGGAGTGTAGGAGCCAGGTTTGATGATACACAGGCTGACTGCGTGGCAGATGCTGTTTTTCTTCTATAGCCTTTGGACTTTCCTTTATCGTGCACATAAGGAAGACTTCCAACAGGCAACTTGTGCTTTGATTTTCCTATGGGCTGCTTTGATGATTTTAACATACTTGACCCAGTGTGAGAACTAACGATTCCTCAGAACAGCAATTATCCAGTATTTTCCATGAATGGTTTATAAGCACCATGGCTTCTTTCTCTTTGGAAGCTAACCTACAGGTACCTCAAACCCCAGAATTTTCTGGTCATTTTAGTTCCCAGTTATATGTGATAGTAACTCACTTTCTGATGACTGTTTTTGTTTTCCTATAGCATTCCCCACACTCCCACTGGATTCTAGGATTCTGTTTCGAATTAACAATTTGGGCTCTTCTCTTGGTGTGTTTGCATATATGCAGACGTGTGTACAAGTCTGTGCATGTGATTGGAAGCCAGAAGACAACGCTGGGCATTTTTTCTCAGGAGCTATCCACCTTGTTTTTTGAGATAAGGCCTCTCACTGGCCTGAAGCTCACCAATTAGGTGAGACTAGCTGGCCAGGGAGCTGTAGGATGATCTGCTCCTCAGTGCTGAGATTAGTGGCACATACTACCCACAACACTTAGCTCTTTTACATGGGCATTGGGAATCAAACTTAGGTCCTTAGGCTTACATGGTAGGCCCTTGACTGGCTGAACTCTCTCCCCAGCCCTGGCCTCTTCTCAAGAAGTGACTAGCTCAGCTACAATCCCAGCAGTCAGGAGACTAAAACATGAAGGATGCCATCAATTTGAGGACAGCCTAAGCTACATAGTAAGTTCCAGGCCAGAATGGCCTACAGAGTGAGTGACTATTTTGAGTTCCTTTGGGATAAGCCAAAGATGGCTAACTGGTCTATCATCCTATCTAAAATAACTTTGAGTCAGAACCAGATTCTTAATCTTGAAGTCTCTCTCTAGACTCCATTTCTTGACCAATTGCACAGAATATGCCAAGCTCATAAGCATCTGTCTGTGGAACAGCATAGGATCCTAGTACTGTGTGTCCTACGATGGTATACATACCAATAGAGGGCAGCTGTTAGGATCTAAAGCAATAGTGAGCACTCTGGTGGTTTCCCTGTTGTACCTGTCAAGCTTCCTGCTATTTATACAATGAAGAAGTGAACTTTTTACTGAAAACATCTTGGCTTATTGGAGCAGAGGGACTTGTATTTGCTTTCCACAAAGGATACAAATTCCAGGGGAGGGAAAAGTTAGGTTGGTGAGGAGGCTCTATTATGAAATTTGTATCTCTGGCACACATTTCTGTTTGTTTTTGTTGTGCATAGGGAATTCTAATCTCAAGGACCTAGGCAAGGATAGGTTAAAAAGTAAAGGATGTTCAGCTCAGTCTGGGGAGGGAGGGATGTGATTGAAGTTTGCAAAATAGTGTCCCAGTGTGTTTACATAAATTATCTGATTTAATCCTCTGTAGCACTCTTGGCAATAAATAGCATTTTTCTACTTTGGCTTTTGGGAAATGATATCTTGTAAGGAAGTTGGTTGAAAGTTGGGAATTAAACCCTGGTGTATATAAATCCACCTGCCTGTGTTAGGTCCACCTTATGCAAGCAATTCCCCTAAAACTTTAAGAATGGGATTTTAGGTAGATATGTGTATTAGTTACTTGTTACTATGCCTGGAAGTCTGAAGGAAACAACTTAAATAGAGGAAGGATTTATTTTAACTGACTATTTAAGAGGGTTAATCCATTTGGCATCGAGGCCATGGTAGAGGAGAATGACTCCCTTCATAGTGGCATGCAAGCAAAGAACAAGACAGAACGGGCCTAGAACAAACAATAGCCTCCAAGGACATGGCCCCAATCATCTGCTTCATCTACCTAAGCCCTATGTTCTAAAATTTCTAGAATTTTCTAAAATAACATTATCAGCTGAGATCAAACATTCAATACAGGAACTTGGAAGGGGGTATTTCATATTCAAACCATAATAGTATTTCTCATTGCTCAAACATAGTGTAGTGTTTTGGTATAAGAAAAGAAGTGGATGAACTTGTGACATCTATTCCTATTGGTTGAAGCATTAAGGCAACTCCACATAGTTAAAAGGGAGGTTTATTTTGTGGGGTAACTTACAAGTGAAGGAATAGGTTACAGGGTCCGGGAAAGGTGAAGCGCGGTCCAGTGGTGTTCTCTGGAAAACTCTGTTTAATCTACTTCCAGTGTCCAGGATCCAGGAACCAAGAGAACTGGCACATCCGGATCTCAGGTCTTAAGAGCTCCTGTCTCGGCCCCACCTCATAGGCGTGACAGTTACTGGAAGCCTCAATGGGGGTAGTACCTCCAGGGCAAAGCTGGAACAGCTACCCACTACATATTCCCATTACTTTAATATATAAATTAGTAACTAAACCATCTGCTTTGGTAGACAACGAGGATGCTATTCTGAACACACCACATCTGCTCCCAGGTGTCATACAGTGCACATTCTCTGTAATAAAACATAAGCATGTTGATAGTTAAATAAAGCAATAGTGTGACAACGATGGGGTTGCAAGCTAGGTGTTCTGATCAGAGAAGCTGTGACAGCAGAGGTCTGCAGGGCAGCGATTTGGGGGAAAGTTCCAGACAGAAGGGAGAGCATCTTCTATGTAGATTCCAGACCAGGGTTAGGGCCCGTGTGACCATAGCCATGCCCACAGGGCAGAATCAGGACATGCAATGGCACAGAAAGCAGCCCTTTCATCTTCCAGGCTAAAGTAAGAAGTCTGGAGTGTTTTTCTAAATACAAAGGAGAACTACTGAGCTTTCTCTGGAAAGGGAAGGTGATTTGTATTTTAAGAGAGGGCTTGGTAAACTCTGTTAAGGCCTGAATGGTAAATATTTTAGCCTTACCATTTAGCTTTAGTGCAAAAACAGCCGTTGGGAATGCTAAACGAATGTGATTCAATTAAACCTTGTTTACAAAACCAGGTGGCTAACTCAGGTTTTAAAAAGCAGCTTTGACTACTGTGTAAAATTATAGGGCCAAAAAAGACGGAATGCTGAGACCATTAGGGAAAGCACTGCAGTCATTCTGGTAAAAGGTAATGGTGGCATTGCACCATGGTGGAACTAGATGAGCTAGGAAGAAGACTGACTTGGAATGTATTTTGGGAGGGATGCTGGATGTAAGAAGGTGACCCTAGATGATTGAGATCATTTCCTGTGGTAATAAACATCAGGAGGGAGCAGTTCTTGCTTCTAAGTAGAATCCAGGCATGCTTTTAGCATCTGTGTTTGGGATTTTGCTTGTGTTTGTTTTTTAAATTGAGAAATTTGCCAGGAATCCCAACTTTTATGTGAATGGACTTTGGACAGGACTATATAGAAATGTTTTTGGATTTCTTTAGTGGGAAGTACAAACATGAGCACCATAACATGATAGGCTGATTCCACTACACTTAGGTTTGAGTCAACTGCCAGCCTCCACCATCTGGGAGCCACTGGAGTGAAGGAATCCAAATAGTTAAGTGGTGTATGTTCCACAGGAGGGGGGTGCTACAGCACTGTTCTTAAAACAGATGCTTGATGCATAGTAGACAATTTAATTATTAAATATCCCATCATACCTTATTAGCGGTTATGGTTTTGATTTATTTATTCATGGTGGGATTGAGGATTACATTATTTTTTACTTTCTTTGTTCAATATATCCAGAGAGTCTATAATTACAGTACCTCAAAGCATGACAGAAGGACATTTCTTCCTTTACTTATCTTTTTTGCGGATGTTTGTGTGTGTGTGCATGTGTGTGTGTGTGTGTGTGTGTGTGTGTGTGTGTGTGTGTTAAGCTGATGAAAATATCCTGGATTGTGTACAGGGATCCTGTAGGAAAGTGTACATTTTTTACTTACGAAGTATTTGGCCTCATATTTTAGAAGCTAAAACTTTGAGGCAACCTTATTCTAAATGAAGACAGACAGACGACAGGTAGAAAGTTAGAAAGGAAAAAGAAAGAAAGATTTAAAAGTAAACAAAAATTTTCAGCAAAGTAATTTTAATCTTTACTAGTACTCCAAGATTCAATAACTAAAAAGAGATTAAGAGTGCTCTTTCAAAATCACAGTAAAATTCTGTGAATTTATAGCTGAATTCTCTTGGCAAAACAAGAATTCAAGCCAGGTGTTTGCATTTTCTTGAAACTGAGCCTTGGGGAGGCAAAATGAGGAGGAGCAGGAACTAGAGGCTACCTTTGGTACCTAGTAAGTTTGAGGCCACCCTAGGCTATACATGACTCTCAAAACAAAAACTAAAACAAAAAACAAAACAACAATAACAACAACAAACTCTAAGTCAAATGCAAACTTGCATGTACGTTCCCTCTATCTCATTGATAGGGAACACCACTGAGATATGTAGGAAGACAGCTAAGCATCAGGCGAGACATGTCCTCATCCTCTGACTATTCCTTCAGCAGCCATAACAGCATCAGAAGATGCTGAGTCTAGAAGCAGCTTCAACTGTGTCAGACCTTTTGTGAGGTAGAATCTCAGATGCTCTGTACTGCATGGCCTCTCCTAGTGAGTGGAAATCAAAGAATGAATGCCCTGGTCCTCACCTACTCCAGCTAAAGAAGCCTCCAGAGAGATGCTATAACTGAACTTGCCTAGTTTCTTCTCCCATCGTTAGTCTCTTCTCCATCATAATAATTTACTAAACAAAGGCAGCTAGAGGAGAACTTTCTTTGCTGGGTTATTTCAGGTCTGTGTTCTTGCAAACTCTGAAGTCTCTAGATTTTGCCCACCACAGTGGACTCTTTGGTTCCCTAAATTTTTGCTTTTACACTTCACTCCCATGTTATAACTGAAAATATTACAGCAGTAAAGTTCTTGATTTCTAGGTCTATTGGTAAGCCACCATCATAGAAGCATGCTTATTCAGTCTATCTTTTCTAATGTGGTTAACTGGGGGTGAGGACAAAGTAGAACTGTAGCAGAAGGGTGGAACTAAGAAGGAAAGAGGGTGGCAGCTATGAGAGTCAGAAAGCCTTCACCTACTTTGTATTAAGCTGCTCTGTGGTTAATGCTGTTTTTTTTACCCCCCCAGTAACAAAGCTTAATGGGTTGCATATTCATAATTACCAGACCTTTTAAAAACTGCCAGCTTGAAAAGATATTCACTGGCATCAACTCTGCCAAGCAATTTGTTAGCAATTCTCTTAGCTCTTGGATGATTTGGGTTGACTCAAAGTTTTATGAAATTTTATGATTCTTTTCCTTTTTTAGGTTCATTTTATTTTTTATGTGACATATGTGTCTGTGTGAGTATATGATACATGTATGGATCTTTGGAGGCCAGGAGGGGGCATTAGATCTGCTAGAGTTGGAGTCACGGGAGTTTGTGAGCTGTGGGTTCTGTGTGCTGGGAACCAAACTCAGGTCCTCTAGAAAAGCAGTGAGCTGATGTTCTTTCCAATGAGCCATCTCTCCAGTCCCCAATGTGTGCAATTCTTATAGCGTTCACACAATTAAAAAACTTGCATTAATTAATTTTTTAGTGTATTTTTTGGTCTGATCATGATACTTTCTCATTTTACATTTAAAGTGAGTATTTCTCTGCAGGTTAGCTGCTCAATTTTTGGGGTCTTAGAAAGATGTACAGCGTTGATGTAGGTTGCTTAATTGGCAAGCCAACCTCAGTGTTCCTATTCCCACACCTTCATTTTTTAGGTACTTAGTAAGGGCTTGTTGGTAGAAGAAGTTTTCATTAAAATCCTCCCTCTGGGAATTATGCATCAAGCTCTCAAAATATTTTCATAATATTTCTACATGAAAAAAATAAAACAAAAAATTTCTATACAAGTTATGAATCTGCCTAGGTGTGTGTGTGTGTGTGTGTGTGTGTGTGTGTGTGTGTGTGTGTATGTGAATTTGCATTTGAGGAGATAATACATTCATACAACTCTTAAAAATAAAAAGTTTAAAGCTTCATGTAGCAAAATATCTTCTCTTATTGACTCTCTTTTTGTTCCTCCTCTGTGTTCTTAAAGACATTCTTTTATGTCCTTCCAGAGAGATTTTAATGTACCTATCAACAGATAAATAGACTTTCCCTTTCTTTCATAAACTGGTAGCATTATATGCATTGTTGTCAGCATATCTGTTAAAGAACTTAATAGTACATCTTGTCGATCTTCCTGGTTTAGTACATAAGAGAAAGAGCTACATCTATCCTGTATTCCTTCATCTTCCAGAGAAACCCTACTTTGCTGGATTGTAAAATAATTGAGTGAGATCCAGATATACCTAAACTATTTCTAGCTTTTTTTTTTAAATAAGTAACTGTTGAGAGTATAAATAAAAAAGCATAAACGGTGGTATGGCCCATTTTATTAAAGTTAATCTGGGTTTGATTTTAAAGAAACTGTCCAAGAGAGGGTTCCTCTATTGTCAAATGCTCTCAAAACATGAAATTGAATTGCTAGTCAATATGTAGTCATTAGTCTTTATCTTTTTAACCTTTCAATTCTTTTTTTTTTTCAAGACAGCATTTCTCTGTGTAGCTTTGTGCCTTTCCTGGAACTCCCTCTGTAGTCTAGGCTGGCCTCGAACTCACAGAGATCCACCTGCCTCTGCCTCCCAAGTGCTAGGATTAAAGGCCTGTGCCACTACTGCCCAGCTTTAACCTTTCAATTCTTAATACTATTAAGAGTCTCTCTTTAATGTTCTCATTCTCATTCCTTTTCCAAGAAGCTCTGACCCCCCACAAATGTCCCGCCATTCTGAATGTTGTACCTGAGTCACAGTCACAAGCCTTTGCAGCATCCATAGTGTTTGATCATGAGCCTTAGTTTCAACACCATATTGGCTTGTTGTAGTTGGATCTGGAGTGTGCCCCAAAGGCCTCCCCTCCCCTCCCCCCCCCAGTTAAAGGTTTGTTTCCCAGTCTGAGTTGTTATTGTTTGAGACTAAGTAAGGCCTAGTTTGGTGGTTCTTGGTCACTAGGGATGTGTCCTCAAAGGTTGTCTTGGAACCCTGGTATGTTTCTGTTTCTATTTTTTCTTTTTGTTTCTCAGGCATGGGTTGAATGGCCCTGCCTGTAACCTGCTCTCTTCTTTTACTACAGGCTTAAAGCAAGAGGGTCAATCAGTTATGAACTGAAATCTCTGAAAATATAAACTGAAATAAACCACTATCTTTTTGAAAAATGTGTTTCAATGTTTTATGTGCATTGGTGTCTTCCCTGCATGTATGTCTGCGTAAGTGTGTTGGATTCCCTGGAACTGGAGTTACAGACAGTTGTGAGCTGCCATGTGGGTACTGGGAATTGAACCCAGGTCTTCTGCAAGAACAGCAAGTGCTCTTAACTGCTGAGTCATCTCTCCAGTCCAATTTTTTTTTTAAATACAGGGTCTAACTGTGTATCACTGGCTGAACTGAAACTTGCTATGTATGATATACATATATCATGTAGCATATTAATGTATGTATTTCATACATTATTATAATTATCAATATTAGCATATATGGGTCATAATGGGCTGGGCATAGTGGTAAACGCTTATGATTGTGAGGCTGAGGCAGAAGGATCATGAGTTTTTGGCCAACCTGTATTATGTGGAGAGTTCTATTTATTTGTTTTTGTGTGTGGTGTTGGATTGAACCCAGGGCCTTGCCCATAGTGTATTCTATGGCATTCTGAGATGCCCAGTAAGACCCTGTCTCAAAACAACCCTCCAACAAAGCAAAATAAAGACATATGTTTTTGTTATGAAATATATTATGAAAATCTTCTAGCAGATGCCTGCTACCTGTGTTGGAAGATGATGACTTTCTCCTCTCATTTACCCAAACACTAAATAAAGATCAATGGCCCCATTCTCCTTTCAAAAGGGGAATCAAGCAGGATAGGAATTGATGTGACACACTCTGAAACTGTCATCTATTATCATAGCCACTAATGTGCTGTGTTTTGCTATACAACTGTGATAAATGATGCACTATTATCCTTAAAATATCTCTAATGCCTAAGTTCTTTCTAAGCTCTACTTTTCTTCCTTAATATTCCCTGGATCATGTTAATTCTGTGTATTTGTCTTCTTTTATAGCAGTTCCCTTTATCAGTATGTCAAAGTGTGGGGACTGTGCTGTACCATGATACCATATTGAGCACTGAGTAAATTTTCCAAGTACCTGCCTTTTAGAAATTTATCAACTTTGTTGATTGGTGCTATATAGAGAGTAAGTAATAGCACACAGGAAGAATAACACACATCCTAGTATGTCTTCCATTTGAGTTAAATCCCGTAGGATAAGTAGGGGATTTCAATAGAAGAATATTAGGGACATTTAAGGCAAACCTACAAAGCCCTTAGACAGAATACATGAGCAATGTAATGTAACTGAAGAGGGGTAAAGGCAGAAGGGGGGAGAATAAACTTAGAAGACTGAGCTAATTCAGATGATAAAGGCTGCAAATACTACATTAGACAGTTTGAAAGTTTTCCTGAAAGTATCCAACACTGCAGGGTTTTAGGTTGCAACACTGGAAAATGAGACAGCCCACAGCTGTAGGAGCTTTCAGAAGATGATTGGACACGTCTTAGGATTTTGCTGCCAAGATTCAAGAGAGAAAAGCTGAGCCTCTGAATCAGGGCAATGACAGTGGACACAAAGGGTGACCTTTTGAAAAAAGCCAGTTCTATGGAAAAGAATCCATAAGCTTCAATGACATTATAAATACATTAAAAAGAAACTATCCTCAAGGATGGTTCCCCAAAAAGCACTTTAGATTTTTAGTTTCTTCCCCCTTGTCAGAGTGAGTAGGTAATTTTTATTTCTGAAGGCAGAGGTTACTTCTCTGCATCTTGTATTTGCCTGCCATTTTTTCCCCACCCTTTAAAGACAGTTTGATGGATTACACTCATGGATTCTCAGAATCTTTTAAATATGTGATTGAAAAGTCAAGGACACTATGCAATTCCAATAAAAATGCCAATAAAGCTATTTTATGGAGTTAGGTAAGCTGTTATTGAAATTCATGTGGAAAGCATGTATAGATGGGAAAGAAAATACTGGAAAATAAAAGAATGAGAGGACAGTAAACACTACTAGGCTAAAAACATTTTTATGGTCTCAGAAACTAACACAGTGAGTTGTATGAACATCAATAGATAGCCAAACTACTGTAAGAGAAACTAAAATTAAACCCCAATACAGAAGAAGACCACTACGATAATGGTGACAACTTCAATGTCTATTTATCCTAACAATAAATATTTAAATAAATGTTCCTGGAACACCATGGTAGTGTTTTGGAGAACAGACAAAATTAGATTTAGTTTTTATTTCATACCCCAGAATAAATAGCAAACAGATTAAGGACTTAAATATGAAAAATGCAACATACATATAGTAGGGTACATAAATGACTTAATTTTTTTTAATGTAGGGAAAGACATCATTATTCTTCTAAACCCAGAGGCAATAAAACAAAATTTTGGATAAATTTGAATGCATAAAAAGTTGTTGCATCACAATGCAGTATAAACAAAGTAAAAAGACAATTGTAAGAATTGTAAGCATATACTATATATATACCTAATAAAGAAGGAACTTCAGAAACTGGGGGGCAAAAGAATAAAGTTGTAGAAAGGAGGGAGGGATGAAATTGTGTAGTATGGAAGAGGAAGTAATGGTACTTTTGTGAATAAATTATTTTATTAAAACATTTTAAATTGAAATAGAATCACATCAGTTTCTGTGCTCCTTTTTTTTTTTCTCCAGCCCTTCCCAGGTACCCTCCTCCAAACCCTTCCCATGTTCCCCTCAAGCCAATAGCCTCTTTTTCTTTGATTATTATTGTTACAAACATATGTATATATACAACTTTTTTCATCCATTTTTTTGTTGTTTGTGTATATAGTTTCAGGGCTGACCCCTCTGCATTGAACAACTAGTAAGAGTGCTCATCCCTGGGTGAAGCTAATGATCCTTCTCTCAGCATTGATTAGTTGCCTATAGTTCTTTGTCTAGATGTGGGACCCTGTGGAAACTTCCCCCTTCCCCCTTAACATGTCTACTGATGTAACTACTGTTATAGTCTTTTTTGTGTAGCTACTTCATGGAAAGACTGTTTCACAATAGATTTTCAACTCTTCTGGCTCTTATAGTTTTTCTGGCCCCTCTTCTGTGATGTTCTTTGGGCCACAGATGCAAAAGCTGTGATATATTTTTATCCACTGGGGTACTCTGAGTGGAGCTTTTATATATATTTATCTTGACTGTTAGGACTATGATAATGTTTCATATTCTCACCACATATCAAACCCCATCAATAAAACCAACAAAAAAGTAAGGAAGCTCAAAATGTAATACAAGTGAATTTATGTGCATTATAAATAAGCAGCACAGTTTGGGTATGGTTCATGTAACAGATAAATTCAGAAAACAGCATCTCATTGGAGACTGTGAACTAATAAAAAATTGTTTATGCTCAATATTATGTAGGTGTAGTAGCCAATGTGATTCTTATAAGGGTGTTCGTTGATATTTCCAGAAGTACTTTACGTGTATATTAGAACTGGAATTCAAACTATCAACTCAGGGTTTTGTTATATTTGTTGACAATATATAAGAAGTGGTGATTAAATGTGTTAATTAGTTTGACTGTATGAATGGCCTTACTTTCCTCTGAGAAGTCCTAAGAGCAGGAACTTTCCAGTATCCATGAACACTCCAGGTGCCTAGATCTTGGTTTCTTCACACCATCCTCCAAGTAAGAGGAGTCAGGAACCCATGGAGAAAGTTCATGGCATGACTTGAACAGGGAGATTTTAAGCCTGAAATATTTTGTTATGATAGAAAGTAAAGAAATACACTTAAATAGATTGGGGCTTCTTAAAAGAGCACATAGGTAATCTGAAGGAGCTGCTGATAGCCAAAGCTGGACCAATTCAGTTAAAAAATGAAGATAATGTTTAATTAGGGTGATAGAAAAAGTATTTTGAGCTTGTACTCTTAGAAATAGATACTTGACTAGACTAAATATTTCCATAGAAAAAGAATGGCTTTTCCTTTACAGCAGAGTTCGTTATGTGGAAGGAAGAAAGGAAATAGAATTAGATACAAACCCACAAATAATTATTGCAGACAACGTTCATCAGTGAATATTAGAATTAGGGATGAAAATGTGAAGACAGGGCTTTTATAATTACAAGGTATCTCCCCATGATATTAGTAACTATAAAGAGAAGTATAAAAGCTTTACCATGGAAAAAACAGAGACATTCATTTATCTAGAAATTAAGGTAAGTATCCCATGTCACAAGACAACATCTTATGTCTTTCTAGAATGCTTCACTGAGAAAAACTTGTAACATTTGGTCTATCTGGTTTATATAAATTTAGTCCAGTCCTGAGACAATATCAGATAAACTTGAACTGAAGGGCATACAAGAAAAAAAATAAAATGGACCAAGTGTCTTGGAAAACACCTGTAGTGGGTAGCCATTCCAGCTTTGGTCTGGAAGTTCCACCCTCATCAAGGCTTTGGTAACTATCACACCTACAAGGTGGGGCCAAGCGAGGGCCCCGAAGACTGGAGAGCCGGACGTGTGGCGCTCTTTTGCTGCTGGGAGCCGGATGCGAGAGGTGGCCAGAGGAGAGTTCTCCAGAGAACATCGCTGGACTACGCTGAGTCTTTCACAGAACCCTCAATCTACCTATCCCTTCATTTGTAAGTTACGCCTTTAAATAAATCTCCTTTTAACTACGTGGAGTGGCCTTAATATTTACACCAATAAACACCAGGATCATGAAAAGCAAGGATACTCCTGAAATGTTACAGACCCCAGACACCCAGAGGAAACAAATGTAGATTAAATTAAATATAATGTGAGTTGATGAAAATGTCCCCAAAGGAAAAAAAAATACATTGATAGACAAACCAGCAGAATTCAAATAAGTTTCTTGGCTTGGTTAATTTTTTGTATTATAATTAATACATTAGATCTGACAAGGGTTTTATAGATTTCCCCCCCTTGAGCTAGGATCTTGTGTATCCTAGTCTGGCCTTGAAGTTTATAGGGAGTCAAGGATAATCTTGAATTTCTGAACCTCTTGCCTCAGGCTCCTAGTGCTGTGACTACAGGCAAGTGGCACCACCCCTGTTTTTTTTTTTATTTTTTTTATTAGCCTTTCATAAACAGTTGACATGACGAAAATTATGGATGAGGACAAGATGGGAGCTCTGTACTATTATTACAATTTTCCTCTAAAGTCATTTAACCTTAGTTTCATTTTCCTTTATTTTGTTAGCTGAATTTACCACAGATACCTTTTAACTAAGAAACCAAAGTTAATTGGAACCAGAGAAGAGCTGCATCTTTCCACCTCCTTTACTGTAAATGTGCAGGATAGTTGAAGAGATAACATTCATTCACAGTTATATTGTCAACTTGGGTTGCCACAGTGCAATGTCACAGACTGAGTTTGCGAAGCTCAAAATCAAAATGAAGGGTCTGGCTGGGTTACAGAAACAAGTTCTGATAAATAAGGCTGAGCTTTCTGCTTTTTTTCTGTCACAAATATATGGATCTGTCAGATGGATTAAATAGTGACACTTACTTGGGAATGTGGCTCCATAGGGAGTTCCAAAGCCTGTCTATTTTCTGTATAGCTTGAGTGTAGCTTTTCATTGCAACAAGTGAGCTGTGGGGAGGGGAGTCAGAGATGGCACAAGTTGAAATACCTGGAGGAAAGTTTAAACCAAGGTCTAGTTACCTTTGTTAGCTTAGACCATCTTACATGGTCACAAGACTTTGGGTGCATTCAGATGCCCTATAAAAGTTGGTTTATTAATTTCCTCCTCTGTTCTCACTGCTTTTAGTGAATTTTCAAGGCTCTCCCTCAGCCATTCCTGAGGTTATCTCTTCCAAATTTAACCAGATTAATGCTGGCATGCGAAATACATCCCAGACAGAAGCAAGAGTGTGAGCAAAGGTTAGGTGATGATGGATTGGGGATGATGGCTTTTGATAATTAGTGTTGCTCTTTTTGCTCTGTTCTAAGACTTGCCAATATGTATGGTGGAAAACTGGTGAGAAGAGGTGGTTTCCTGTGGTCCTTCTCCTTCTATCCCCCCTTTCTTATATTTATCATTGTATTGGACCATTGTGTCCTATTCTTGCAAAATTTAATTCAAATTCCCTATATTGAATCCCTCTCTGTTTTAAATAAACTAGCTTTGGTTTCATAGATGATGGTGGCTAACACAGACTTGAATCTGAATGTGTTTACTGAGCTGCAAAGAAACCATTCTGACTGGAGTGTTGAGAATATAAGACCAGGCAGGAAGGGGCAAGCCAGTTCCATAGCTGAGTTTACAAATAAATGAAATTTGAAGTGAAGAGGGAGAAGCTGGCAGAGAATGCACATATCAGAAAGCATGCATTTTATCTAAAGATGATTCAGAAGTTTCCAAGGAAAGTAATAACTCCAATATTTTTATTAACTAGTAACAATAAAGTAAGAACTGGGTCCCCCCCAAAAGGTTTATGCTACTAAACCTTTTATTTTATTTAAAAAACCCTCTATCATAGCATCATGATTAAGCAGACACCAATAGTCACATTTTTCACTGAATGAATATCAGTATAGGTAAAGATATAAAAACAAGAGCATTTCCACCATTCTCCAGAAAAAGGCAAATATTCTTAATTTTTAAACTCACTTAAGCATTTATGTTGGTTTACCCTTTAAAGTTAACTGACTGGCTGCCCTTAGTGGCGAATATTTAATAAACACAGCATTTAGAATGGAAAAATAGAATAGTTTCCACAGATTCCCATTCTGGAATTTACCTAAGAGAGTTTGAAGCTTGTGTTTGTTTGTTCTGCATTTGTCATGGCTAGACAATAAACAAATGCTAACAGAAGTAGGTAATTATAGCATAATTATCCAATTATATTATACTGTATATTTAAGAATCATAGTCTCAATATGAAAGAAAAGAATCACATCTAAATTTTATCTAATATAAAACATGTTAACTAAAATAATGTACTCAGAATTTTCATTGTATATCAAAATAAATAAATCATCTATTTTATCTTAAAAAAGAAATCTGTATTCCAATGTAAAGTCAGCTACCTGTGTATGTTGGTTATATGTCTGATCTTTAAAACACAATGTATTATAGTAGCCCAACCTGTATAGCATTAGCCAGCCCTTTCATTATGGTCTCAAAATACTGATAGAAACAGCTTGCACTAGAAAGTGTTTATCATGGCTCCAAGTTTCACAAGGTTTGGTCCAAAGTTGTTGGCTATGTTCCTTAGGGGTTTGTGGTGAGGCAGAATACCATGGCAGTAGGAACATACAGTAGAGGCTGCTTACCTTATAGTAGTCAGGAAACAGAAAGAGGGACTAGAGACCATTTAACGATTTTAAAGTCATGCCCCCAGCGATTTACTTCTTGTAATTAGCCTCCACATCCCAAATCCTTCAGTTAACTGGGGACCAAGTATACAACACACAAACCTGTGAGGAAACATTTCTTTTTCCTACCACAAATGGGCCCACTCAGCCTATCATTGATTTTTAAACCCTAGGCATGATTTTGTGGGGGATGTGTATTGTTTTTAATTTTAAATTTTTTTCTCTGCAGTTCATTTATTTGCACCATTACTTTTCTCCCAGTTCTTGTCTTTGCCCCAGGTTTCTGTTTGTTGTATCATGTTCCAAATGCAACCTAACTTTGGCAGGAGATAGGGAGTCTGGAGCTTAGTAAGATTTGAAGGAAAACACCCCTGTGCATTTCTACCTGGGAGTCTTGCTTGTGGCGGATTTAGAACTGAGTTTTAGTATCTAATTAACTATTCCTGTATTAAAAGAGGATTTAAAGAGATACTCCAAGAAAATGCATACAATGAATATGGTTTTCCCTTTAACTTATTCCTGGCCTATAACTTGAGGCAATAACATAATGAAATTTTATTTTGGTGATGGAAAAATGTTAATACTTGACTATGCTGCTTTTATTGCTGAAAATATTGTGTTAAGTTCAATAGCCTTACATGGCTGCTAATATCTTAGAGCCATTGGAAAATAAAATTTCATGTAATTAAAGAAGATTTATGGTCATTATGGAGGGGCAGGGAAAGCATAACCAAAGAGACAGACAGAACTAAGTTCGACATCTTGGGCTGAGGATGTGGCTCCATAGTAGAGTATATGCCTATTACTGCGTAGCCCTGGGTTTCATTCTCAGCATAGTGAAGAAGACAAAGAACAAAACCAATTTCTTTGCCCAGCCTTAGCTGTGTGAATAGTGACAAGTTCTTCAGCCTCTCTGAACTTCTGGAAACATGGATTAAGAAGATTAATTAGTTAGTTAAAAATTTCTGAAAAGGAAGGTATTAGCAAGTATGGGAAGGGGTAGGTTGACTATGACAGAAACACACTACATCTATAAAAATGTCATAATAAAACCTATTACTAATGCATAACTAACATTCTAATAAAATATGAAACAATAGTAACAGAAAGGAATTCCCAAGAGTCTATTCTATGGTAGCTACTGCTTCTGACACAAACTTAGGTTGTGCACCTAGAATTCATAGTTCATTAGGAAGGTAGATGAGAAATTAATTATAAGCAATTTGTAAAGGTTTTTCTGGTACAAGGGCATCTTGGCAGTCAGGAGCCAAGGATTACTACAAAGTCACACCATGCAACAAATCTCACACAAGAGATTTATTGGGGAAAAGCATTGAATGTTGGCTTCCTCTGACTAGGAGCCGAGGTGGCAGAGGGCTGAGCAGAGGAGCAGCTTTTATAGGGTCTTTGGAGCATGCCCAGTGAGCTAGTAGAGAAGTACAGAGAGGGATGTGAGTATTGTTTGCCCTTTAACTATGAAACATTGTTTGGCTATTAATGCTGAGCCATAGGGGGCCAGGATTTCCAAGTCTAGAACCTTAGGGGCAGGCCAGGGGCAGGGTGATTTTCCAGTGGCCTGTTACTGTCCACAATTATTTTCTTATAGTTTGATGGGACACTGAAGCATGCAGTGAGATTAAATCTAATAGTGAATGTGTATGCCAAATCTTTAAAAGTGTTGGAGAGAGAGAGAGAGAGAGAGAGAGAGAGAGAGAGAGAGAGAGAGAGAGAGAGAGATCTAAAAGCTTTCAAGGCCAGATGTGGGCAAAATATCTAAATAGCAGAATATCAAGTGATTATTATTGGTGAATACCACTGCTATGCTGATGTCTTTTAAAAGGAATTTAGAATTGTCGCTGAGACTGATTTAGATATGAGAGATACCTTGAACAAATAGGTAAGCCTTCTGGTAATACATTCAATTTTTAGTGGTTGCCCCTGACCATCCTGGTTCTTCTTTACATGCATGGGTGATTAATCAGACACAGAAAGGTTCCTGATTAAGGTGTTCTCATTAAATTCTCAGATGAATTCCAGTCAATTTTAATGAATGTGCTCAAGTGGAAGTAATGGAGCCCCTTCCCACAGAGTTGAAGCCTCAGCTAGAAGGATACTATTAATATTAGCTATATGTTTACTGAACATAGGGATGGTGGCCCAGCCTCAGAGGGCCTGGAAACAGGTATTTGAAAGGTATTACAACAGAATTTTCCTGGGGGCATGCCCTAAGAAGATTCCTCCCAGAGTCCTGGGGAAGATGCTACGTCCAGTATGGGGTTATCTAAGGGAAAAGAATATATTTACACCATGCTCTTTGGTCTATTAACTTTATTTCTCTAAGACAAAAGTCTATCTACATAGCTTCAGCTCTGTCCTCACCTACAGCTCCTCTCTGTACCTACTGCCCTGTCATAGACCTAACTAAGCTCCTATGCTTTCAACCTCATCTTTGTTCTCTGTTCCTTCATCCTCCATCTTTCCTTCCTTGCTCCTCATCCCTGGCTCTGAGAAACTCTGCCTTCTTCTCTTCTCTCTGGCCATGTAGCTCTGTCTACCATATACAGAAACTGCCTTTTCCTTCCTCTCCTCGCCAGGTGACTCTGCCCTGGCCCAGGAGTTCCATTCCTGTCTTTACTGCACCTGGTTATGCAAAAAGCCCTATTGTCCTGAGTCAAGTGCTCTGCAGTGCTACTAGGCCTGAAGGAAGGGGATGGTCTGAGCTTCATTTGCACAAGAAACAAAGCTGTGTATCTACAGCCAGCCTGTCTTCTAGGCCCTGCAAGGGTGTTATCTAGTAGATCAGCAGTAGGTCTGAGAAGCTTAACTGTTTGCCATATGGCCTGGTAGTATATGGGCACAGAAGAATGTCATAGCAGAAGACAGCTGATATATATTAATAAGCTAAATAACACCAAATATTCCTTGATAAATGGCTTCCTCTTGAAGGACACTTTGGTAGGTCAAGGTATAGCTTATTATATACAGCTGAATCTCTATAATATATTCTTGTGGCTCTCTGCAGTAATAGTAGTCAAAGGATTTTTTCTCTACACTCTCTCTTCTATGCTTTGTCTTGCATAACTGTAGAGATAGAGAGTGCCTTTCTCTGCTGCTCTGTCTCTAGGGTATGTGAATTTCCAGACAACTATAGGCAGTAATGAATTCAGCTTTCCTAGCAGGGCAAAACTTATTATTGAGCAGGGACTTTCCCACATCTAATACCTAATGGCTCAGAAACTGAGACACAGTACCTCATGATTCCAGCCATCTGTGGAAACTACTTCTGGGGTTTATTAATCTATGCAGTACAGTGATTCTCAACCTGTGGGTCATGACTCCTTTGGGGGTTGACCGATTCCTTCACAGGGTCACATAAGACCATTGGAAAGCACAGATATTTACATTATGATTCATAACACTTGAAAAATGACAGTTATGAAGTAGCAATGAAATAATTTTATGGTTGGGGGGGAGTCACCACAACAGAAGGAACTGTAGTAAAGGGTTACAGCATTCAGAAGGTTCAGAACCACTGGTGAAGTGGGAGCAGAAGCAGAGTAAACAGGACATACTTTACCAGGAATGTTGTGAGGATGAGCTGAAATAGTGTTTGCAGTACTTGGCACAGTGCCTGGAATACGGCAAACATCAATTAGAATAAGCTATTACTCTATTGTTCCTACTTATTGAGTAATTTCAGACTTTGTAGGAGATGCTTCTTCCCAGAGCCATTGGAAGTATTTTAGGGAGTTAAGAACAAACAAAGCTTATTCTGGAATCAACTCTGAAGCAACTTTGGAAGTTTGAGTCTGGATGTATTCTGGTTAGTACAGTATCTATCAGTCCTGGAAACATGGCTCACATAATTAAATTTGTTAGACTCCTTTCTCTATCACTCTGTTGAAGCTCACCAGATGGGAAGAGGGAAAATAAGAAAGCTTATCATTCCTAAGGATTAAAAATTGTATTCAAGCTAGCTTCTTAGATGTTTCTCAACTTCTAATGCACCAAATGGGCATTAATAGTAATATAATCGTTGGTACCAGTTGAAGTCTGCAGTTATTAAAGCAGTAATAAAAAGAAAGTCATCATAGCTATACATGATTTCCCCACATTGTAATAGGAATTTGCCTCTCTGAGTAATTAAGGCATTCCCATTAAATTCTCAGATGAATAATTTAATGCAAATGAACATTTTAAGTCAGTATACACTCTGCCTGAAAATGTTTTTGTTTTTTATTTCTCCTACTTTCTAAAGTCATTTGACTGTGTTTTAAAAATTTCAGCAAATCTAGTATTTTGCATTAAAAACACTAAAAATAGGTAAAGTAATCTTTAGGAAATTAGGCAGAAGTAGCTTATTTTTTGTTGGATATCTTACCTATACAAAATAATGAGTTTCAGCGTGGCATTTTCAGACACAGGCACATAACATCACATTTCCCTCTGCCCACCATTTCCATCCTGGATGCCTCTCTGCCTAACAGTCATTCTCTTTCCTAACAGTCCTCCTTCTACTCCTGGATGTGATTTGGGTCAGGTCAACCTCCATGGTATGCTATCCAATCCCAAGAGGTCAGCCCTAAGCACATACATATGAACAACACTAAATGGACTCAGTGGGACACACACACACACACACACACACACACACACACACACACCCTACCCCCACACTCTTTATTATTGCTACACACACACACACACACACACACACACACACACACACACACACACACACATATATATGTAGCAATAATAAAGACTGTAATAAGAGGCCATGAATTTGCAGTGGAATCAGGGGTATGAGGGAAGATTTGGAGAGGGAAGTATAAATATGATATTCCTATGTGAAATTATGAAAAACAAAAACAGTGAAAGCTAGAGTCAAGGCTGTTAAAGGAGTATTGGTACTGTGAGTGAATGTAGCAGAGTGACAAAGGCTTAGGTTCACTACGGGGAGAATCGAATGTGTAAGAGTTTCTTCAGCAGAGGGTCATTGTGGGTGGTTGGAGGAATCAGACTAGATGGCACAGAGGATTGTACAGACCTCTAGGGGACGTCACTGAAGAGCAAAAATGAGGAGGCTTATAAGAGATACTGTATTAGTTACTTTTCTGTTGCTTTAATAAAATAGCATGACCAAGAAAACTAATATAAGAAGTTATTTGGTATTATGGTTCCAGAAGGATAAGAGTCCATCACCACTGTGGTGGGGAGGCATGGGAACAGGCAGGCATGTGGGCTGGAGCCAGAACTTGAGCACTCACATCTCCAACCATAAGCATGAATCAAAGAGCAGATTGGAAAAAACACTGGGTATTTAATCCTAGGCCCATCTCCAGTGACTTCCTCCAGAAAGCTACACCATCTAAGCCTTTTCAAATGGCTCCAAAAGGGTCAAAATATTCAATGACCAAAACTATGAGGTCCATTTCTCATTCAACCTATCATAGATGCAAAGGTGATTGTATTGTAACCCTGAGTTCATAATTGTCCCGAGTGTTTGTAGAGTGCCTTGGGTTGCTTCCTTTTTACCCATGTGTTTAGTTCTTGTTTTTCTAGGAGGGACAGTCTGCCTGTGATCCCAGAGTTTCCTGTGTGAACCTGTCCTGACAGAACACAGGCTTGGCATAATTATTGTGATTGGTTAAGGCCCAGCTAATCACCGTAACTTCTTGCTTTGGTGACCTCAATAATAATAATTATTATTTATGTGTGTGTATGATGTACATGGTGTGTGTATGTGTGTGTGTGTGTGTGTGTGTGTGTGTGTGTGTGTGTGTTCCCACATACCACAGTGTGGCGACATTTTATTTGTGCTCTAATGAATAAAGATTACTTGGGGATCAGAGGAAAAAGCTAGCCATTATATTAAACATAAAAGTCAGGCAATGGTAGCACATGCCTTTAATCCTAGTATTCATCTGGATCTCTATGAGTTCAAGGCCACACTGGGAGTAGAGTCAGGTGTGGTGGCACATGCCTTTTAAATTAAACACTAGTTAACCATAAAGGTCTGGAGGTCTGTACAGACAGACAGGAAGTGACAGAGCTGGGCAGAAAGAGGAAGTGATGTAGCTGGGCAGAGAGAAGAAGTGAGAAGGCAGGACAGAAAGGATATAGGCGTGAATACACAGGAAGTAGATCTCTCTTTGGCTGAAGATTTCTAGCAGTAAGAATGTGGCTGGCTTCTTTCTGCTTCCCTGATCTCTCAGTTTTTACCCCAATATCTGGCTCTGGGTTTTTTTCTTATTAATAAGACCATTTAGCAATTCATCTTACACCACAGTATGCATATAGAGGTCAGAGAACAACCTTAGGTTTCAGTCCTTGCCATCCACCTTGTTTGAGGCAGTGTCTCTTATTGTTTATACTGTCCATGCTACTATGCTAGCTTTGGGGAGTTTTCCTGTCTCCACCACCCATTTTCCTGTAGGTGTGCTGAGATCACAGATGCTTGTCATGGCATCTGGCTGTATATGAGTTCTTGCAACCTGAAGTCCAGTCTTCATGCTTGTGCAGCAAGAGTTTTGTTCACTGAGCTAGCTCCCTGGCCAACACAGATCATGTTAATATGACAAACTGCTTTGAAATAAACTTAGGAGTTACTAGGGGGAGATGAAGTTTATTTTTCTTACTGAAAACTTGTACTTTGGAGGATGATGGTTTGAAGTGGGCAACAGACATCTTTGTCTTCCACTTAGCAGAATTAACAGTGGAGCTGAGACAGAAGAGCAGGGCAGTGGGGGTGCTGTCTTGGTTACTGTTCTATTGCTGTGAGGAGATATCATGACCAAGGTAACTTATAAAAAGGAAGAAATTAATTGGGAGCTTGTTTTATGTTTCAGAGTGCAAATTCATAAACATCACTGTGGAAGCATGGTGGCAGGCAGGCATGATACTGGAGCAGTGGCTGAGAGCTCACATCTGATCTGTAAGTTACACACACACACACACACACACACACACACACACACACA
>CABHPP010115188.1:6311-25533 GCA_902168425.1 Peromyscus attwateri | reverse complement strand
GTTTTTTGAGACAGGGTTTCTCTGTGTAGCTTTGCGCCTTTCCTGGAACTCACTCTGTAGCCCTGGCTGGCCTCGAACTCACAGAGATCCACCTGCCTCTGCCTCCCGAGTGCTGGGATTAAAGGCGTGCGCCACCACCGCCCAGCTAAGAGAGTTAATTTCTTCTAAGGAATTTTCCAGGTTTCTCAGCCTTGCTGGTCAATCCCACTAAACTAGTTTGACCTATCTTCCCTTGTGGGCAGAATCTCTGTGTGGTGGGCCCCCAGGCTGAAGCATCCTATCAGTATATCCAATGTATGATGTCTGCCTAGCCCAAGGCATCTTCCCAGAACCCAGCTGAGAAACCCAGAAACTGGGCTGGGTTTGTAGCCCAGTTGGTAAGGTGCCTTTCTAGCATTCACAAGATACGGGTTTGATCCCCAGCAACTTATCAACTGGGTGTGGTGGTGCACATCTGTAACATCAGCACTTGGGAGGTGGAGACAGGAGTTCAAAGTCAGTCTGTCTCAAAAACAAAACAAATTAAAAAAATAGACAAACAAAAACCAGAAAGTGGGAGCCACCCTTGACACTCTTTGCCACATCTTCTCGGTCACCTGATCCCTTGGTACCTAGACACAAGAATGCTCCTCGCTGATTTCTCTGCTCCAGTTCCTTCTCTGCACTTTCATAACAATGGGTTCAGTACCCTTAACATCCTCCAGTGGTTCCCTATTACCAAGAGAAAGGCATACAGATCACTCCGCTCAAATTCCAGGCTCCTGAGGCTGAGAAAATCAAATTGCTCAGTTGATAAACTGTGCCACATAGGCTTGAGAACCTAAATTTGATCCCTGAGTCCATGTAAGAGGCTGAGAATGGTGAAGTGCTTGTAATCCCAGCACCAGGGAGGCAGAGACAGGAGCGTCCCCGGGGCTTGCCTGACAGCCGGCCTAGTCTAACCACCCACACCAAACACACCTTTTTGAAAAACTCTAGGCTTCTAACCACATTGGGAGAAGTGGCCTCAGACTCAGCCTCCCCCGAGTCTGTACCCTGGGCCTCAGTTGACAATACCTGCCAGTCTTGGACCTCAGAGCACTATCCTGAGGGCTGTGAGCCTGAATCGGAGCTAAGTGGGAATGAGGGTGCTGTGGTAACTAGTAATGCCTGTTATGCACACAGGAGTGGCAGAGCTGCAAGGCCTTTGCTTCCCTGCTCTCATGGAGGGAACATTTCAAAACACCCATGTTCCTGCCAGGACTCTCCTCCTCATCGCTCAGGACTGGGCCATTGAAATCCATGATCTAGGCTGTTATCACCACCAGCTCTACAATCTTCCCTAAACTTGCTGTCAGATTGGCCCCAGTTGACAGCCATTAAGCTGTCAAGACTGCACATTTTCCCACCCTTCTGCTGAGATTGAATGACTGTGACTATGTTTGCCTGGCCTTGCACTGTGCTGCTGACAGAATCAACCATTCATAATTAGCAGTAGCATCTTTTCACATTCAGATGTGTCCTGGTTTGCACTGTATACACTTCACCTGTAAACTCAGCATGAACGACACTGAGAGCCCTTGTGTCGTGCTTAGAGATCTCCCAGTGCCCTTCCTATATCTAGACCCACAGGGATTGCTGGAGTGGAATGGTTCAAGCTGTTGGGAGGAAAGAGAGCAGACAGAAGGGTGAGGTAGGGTAGAATGCAGGTCTCTGTGTTCAGAGAAGGATAACCAGAGCAGAGAAGGGACTCAGCTTTCCATGCTGCAGTTCAGGTCTGCAGGGGAGGGACCATGACAGAGGCTACCACAGGGAAGACAGCTTCAGCAAGAAGGCCCAGACCCTGCCTGCCCATCGTGGGATCTGGAAACTAAACTTACAGCAACACAGAGGAAGTGGGCATCGAGGGCCTAGGGGAGGCCCAGGCTCAGCTGTTCCCACCCCTACCCAATCCCCTTCCAGTCTCAGAAGGGGTCTTCCTCAGGACCTCCTTTTCCAAAAAGTATAACCCTTCTAGAAGGTCATTCACCCTGGACAGACTGGTCGTTCCTGTTATAGCGCCTCTAGTCTCTCCTCACAGCCCTGCCCTCAGATGACTGTCCACCTAATGTCCACCCACCTCCGTCCTATGACTCTAACCCTAACCCTGACAGTAGGGACTTGAAGTTCCACTGTTTACACAGGATGTGTGACCTTGGCCACATGTTCATGCCTCTCAGTGCCTCATCTGTAAAAACTGCCCTTGGCTGAATGACTGAGATGCCACCAGCAGCCACCTTGCTGCGTGTTAGGGGAGTAATGTATGAGGAGGCATGTGGAGGCTAGAATTGTCCCCAACTCACCATCATGTCTAATATTAGTGCTCGGTTAGGATTTCCTCAAGAGCAGAAATCACACCATGAGGAAACACACAAAGGGCCGGGCACACAGTGAACAGCTACTGCATGAACATATCTTCATTCTCAATCATCTTGTTCCAAACAAGACCTGAGGCCAGAAGATGGCCTACACCATCAAAGCTTTGTTCCCAAGGGACTGACCTCTCTGTGGAGTGAATCTCCTGCCAATGCGGCCTCATGGCTCCCAGCCTCCCACAGTGTCTACTTGTCTCTAGTGACAAGAAAAGCCTGCCTCCATTGGAATGGAGCTGAAACTCCCTTCAGGTGACTCCAGTGGCCAGTCCTGCCCTTGAGATTAGGTCCCCTGGCTTGGGAAGGCCTGGAGGGATTCGAGAACCATATATGAACTGAATTCTGGGTGTGGATTGGGACCCCAGGGATAGCTCATGGCTATTCAGAGGTGCTCTGGGTGCTGGCTGTCCATCCTGCCCATGCCTCTGAGGGGAGGACAAGGGAGCCACATTTTAGTTAAACCATCTATGCTCTCCATGCAAGCCCTGGGAGCCTGAATAATTGACGGTGTGGTCAGCAGCTGACCACTGACTTTCAAGGGTGGTGTGAATCAATCTGGTCCACATTTACTGCCCAGTCCCAGGAGGCCCAGAGGTCAGGGGTGAGGAGCAGTTCTCCAATCACACAGTGACACCTGAGAGTCAGTGGAATGGCTCATTCCTGCCATGCTCAGGAATATCTGCAATTTTTTAAATAGGATCTCATGTAGCCTAAGCTGGCTTCTGATTCACTATGCAGCCAATAAATGACTTTGAACTTTTGATCCTCCTGCCTCCACCTACCAAGTGATGGGATTGCAGGCAAGTGTGACAAGGTTTATGCAGTGCTGGGAATCAAACCCCGGGCTTCTCTTATGCTAGACAAGCACTTTATCAAGTAAGCTACATTCCCAGCCCCTTCCTTATGCCTATGAGGAAGCTGGACTCAGTTCCTCATGGGGGACTGCCCTATGTCAACATTCTAAGTGTGTCCACAGTGGGCTGTGGGAGGAAGAGTCTGACTTAAGGGTGTCTCTGGGACTGAGGTGTCCAGGGGAGCTCTGAGAAAGCCCAGCAGTTGAACAATTGAGTCAGGAATGATAGAAAGTAGAAATTGGGGGACCCCAGCTCTAAGTGGTCCCTGAAGGCATGGGAAAGGATTAGTGTTGTCTAGGGTGGACAATGATTAAGGAGCAGAAACAGGCAGTGGGAGGCCACCAGCTTCTCAGGGATGGACACACCTCAAGGACGAAGAGGAGCTGCCTGAGGAACAGAGCTGGTCAAGACAGAACAGGGAAGGGGAGTCAGAGCTAAAGAGAGTCGATGGGCAGCCCCAGGAGGGCAGTTTAAGGATGACTGCTGAGTGTGGTGGGAGAAGCTGATTTTCTTCCTGAGAGGCCTCTTGAGACAGGGATGTGATGGAGTGGATAACGGGCTCCCACATACGGACTTCCACAATGACATCCTGCATGAGGCCCTGGCCATGATCAGGAGGACCCTGGCTTTGACTGCTGGTATCAATGTGAGAGGTAAGCAAGCCTCTTTTAGCCTAGTTCCTCCTGACGTCTCCAGTCTCAGCCACCACCTGCCTCTGGCTTCCCACTGCTGGAGTACAGAAACACCCACTTGGATGCCACTTTCCACCCCAGCCAGTGGCTGACACCTCCACAGAGGGCAGTCACTCTCTCCTCTGTGCCTGCATGGTCTCTCGTGGTTTGCCCATGTCTGTACAGTCACCTCTTCCCAGCTGCCAGCTACACCCACCTTGCACCCATTTCTGTGTCATCTCTGGGGGATCTGGGCTAGGAGCGAGACCGACAGAGGAGCCATGAGTAACCATGTTGCCTGAGGACAGGGCCATGGCGGGACCATGCAGCCAGCCCCCTCACTTACATTAGCTTCTTCTGCCTTGTGAAAGACAAGCCTGCCTCAGTCCAGAGTGTTCACCGGAGATAACACCTGCTCCATGTGGCTTAGAGAGAGGTCCCCTTAATTAGTTGGAGGAAGAGGGCCTGGAATAGCAGGGCTACTCCAGTGGGTCCCCCCACTTGAAAGGAGCTGAGAGGAGTTGGTGTCTAGAGGAAGGGAGAGAGAGGACAGGTTTATTCTCACACCAACAAGGGCCTCAGGAAGCAAGGCAGGAACATTGTCAGAGAAGCAATCCTGGTCCACAGTCTGGAGGCCAAGGTGATGCTTTCCTTTTGGGCAACCCAGACCCCTTTGCCATCAAGTGAAGCTTACAGATCCTTTCTCAGAATCATGCCTTTTAACTGCATAAAATCAAATGCATGGGATGGCAGAGAACAGCAGTTACGTTAATTCTGTCCATGGTCCCCTTGACTTTGAATGTTGGAAGAATGTAAAAAGATAGGAAGGATATTTACTCAGAATCTCCCACAGGAAAGCAATGGGGACCTTGTAATTAGATAGAGCAAAAGGCATAAGGCCCATGTGGGGTTCAAGCTGGTAGAAAAGGGATTCCTGGTGAGCCCCACTTGAGACCCCATGGGGCAGCAAAGCTGGCTTGTGCAGGGCCTGCTGCCTGGGAGGACTGGCTCCAGTGTCCCCGAGGGAGCCCTTTGGAAGGGAGTCAGGTGGCACCTGACAGGGAAACTGGAGAAACAGGCTTGACGGGAACCCAAAGTGCTAATCCTGCCAAGGAGCCTGTGGGAGGCCAGTGCCTGCCAGCTGGTCCCTAAGGCCCTGCTGGTACGACAGCCTCAAAGACGACACACAGTCCACCATTGTAACAGACTATGAATGTCTGATGGACCCTGGGCCCTGGTGTCACTAAAGATTCAAGCCCTGGAGGGTGTGTACACTTGGCCACCCAGTCCCGACATCTTAGTCCCTAAATCAGATGCTAGTCAACTGGGGTGGTAATTTTTCAATAGCTGATCTATGTGTGTACACAATGGACCTCTGTGTGTATGCACGTGTGTGTGTGTGTGTGTGTGTGTGTGTGTGTGTGTGTGTGTGTGTGTACATGTTCAGAACTGAACTCGGCCATTTATCTCTTCTATGTTATTCTGCTGGGACCTAAAGCCTGCAGTTGCATTTATTGACACGGACTTCTGGTGAAAAATGGGATGAGAGGTTGTTCTAACCTTCAGCTAGGGACATTGGTTCCCTGGGTTTGCCACAGCCATGCAACCTCATCTCCTGCCAGAGTGTGGGTCCCCACCCTACTTGTGTCACCTCTGCCCTGCCACCTTGAGCTCAAGCACAAAGACCTGGCTGGTGGTTCACCCATCTGTGTTCTCCTTCTGGGACCATAGCCAGGTTCACTTTGAGTATGGCTGGCAGATGGAACATGGACAAAGGTGACCTGGGTCATTCTAGGCTCATAGCCCCTACCACCTGCTACCACCATGCAGTCCTCCAGATCCTCCTATGACCTGGACAGTTCTGTGGCTCTGGGGAAGTGTGACCACAGAAAGGAAGTCTGCATCCAAGAAACGTGCTGGGTCACTCTTTGGAGGGGACAACCACCGATTACCTGCTCACGATTCGTTCCTGGTGCCACTGAGATAGAACTCTCTCCCAGCCGCTGGGGTGACAGTAGCCCCTTAGAAAACAGCTACTCAACAGTGCTTCCTGGACAAAACATCTGTCAGCCTACTTGGTTACTTTTTGTTTTTTTTTTTTTTTTTGTTTTTTTTTTTGTTTTTTTTGTTTTTTTTTAGCTACATGAAGAAGCTAGGCAAGGAGATGTCCAGAGAGTCCTATACCTGGGGGTATGTACCAACATGCATGAGCTGTACTCTGGAGGTTGTGTCTACAGGGACAGGTCTTTCTAGATACCATTTTGCACAAACACCCAAACAAGAAGGGTGGCCAGATCCTCAGTCATCAGTGGAACAAACATATATGCTACAGACCAATAAAATGCGCTGGCCAAGTCCACTGAAAAATATGCTTGCTTCTGTGTGTTTTATAGCTTCCTGGATAACCAAAAGTATGGCCTTCTGAGCCCATCCTCTGGGAAGCCGCTGTGCAATGCTTCTCCTACCCTGTAGGCACAGCAGGGTGGAGGATTTGGCATTTGGTCCTTTGGAACCAAAGGCAGTCCTGCTGATAGCTTCCAGCTCAGTTGGGGCTGGTACAGGGAGAGTCGTGGGGGAGGGCAAAGCAGGGAAACCCTGGGAGATGTTGCTTCCCAGACTCCCAGGACAGTTTCTCTTCTCATTCTAGAGACAGAATTGACATCGGGGAAGCTACAGGGACAGGCTGGGGTGTATTCTGCTCATATTCACTGCTGTAATTGCCACACAACACACTGGCTGGTCTCTCACCACTGCCCAGCCCCAAATGGCTGAAAAACACCCTAATTCATCAGGACAGACACGTGATCACTGCTTCCTCGCTAGGTAAGACATCTCCCCTCTCTGAGCTCCATGACCTCAGGAGAACGGTTTGGGATAGTAATGAGGAGACAAAGCCTGGCACAAAGGAAGAGCTACCAACTGTTTGATCTGGTCTTGTCTCACTCCCCCCCCCCCCCCAGGCCCTGTTACAGTGCTTGACGGAGAGGCCCCTTTGCAGGAAACTTGGGAGAGTCCTTCACCAAGCCTCCTCAACTTCGTCCAGGCCTTGCCCAAGTCTTCAGCTCCTCTAATTACTTATTTAAAGACTATCGATTCTTGGGCCGCTGCTGGGAGGCCTGGCGGAATCGCATGTCTCGTAAATAGCAAGAGAGCGGTGGCCTAGCGACTGGAGCTGCAGCCTGACATAACCAGGCAGGGGGTTATTTTCGCCCGGGATGCTTGTGAAATATTCATGCGCCAATTTAAATACCGGCGATGTCAGAGCCGGAAAGGGCCAGTGAATCACATCAGCAGAGCCTGCCCTTGTCCATGAGGTGCAGCTGAGACCATGGGGGAGGGAAGAGTGCCCAGATGGGGTAGGTACAGGCTCAAGATGACAGACTCAGACAAAGCTGTGTAACCTAGAGAGGGTCCCTAAGGGATTTTTCTGGGCCCTGAAAGAACAGACAGGAACTAGGAGGCTTAAGTGAGGTGGGCATCACAAAGCACACAAAAGGCCTACAAAACTGAATTGCCTGAGAGTCAGCATGTCTGTCTGTCTCATCCTGAGCTTCACCCTTTAAAAATTTCATAGGCCTGTAAAGTTATGTGAGGTGACAGGTGAGCCAAGCGACGGCTGACAATTGTGTGTTTCGCTAGCATGTGGGATTTTTGTTTGTTTTGTTTTGAGCATGGTCTCTTGTAGACCAAGCTCACTAAGCAGTCAAAGATGACCTTGAACATTTTTTGATCTTCCGGCCTCCACCTCCCAAGAGCTGGAATTACAGACCTATGCCACCATGCTCTATGGTCAGTTATGCAATTCAGGGAGTCAAACCCAGGACTTCATGCATGCTACCCAAGCACCAGCTGAACTACACTCGCAGCTGACCAGCATGTGCTAACCTCTGCTCAGTGAAAACAGCTTAAACAGGCAAAACGCCCATGGTGAAAGGTGTTGTTACCTGAGGCCAGAGATGTGCTGGAAACTGACATTGGGTGTGGGGCCTTATCCTTTTTCAAATTTGTTGATGACCTTGGAATAATCTCCTGCTGTGGCTAAATTCAAGCCACCAGTATGGCATCAGTGATGCAGAGCTGAGAAGAGATGTGCACACCAGTGGACCTTACACATGTCTTACACATGTGGAAACAGGCACGGAGATTATCTGTTGACAACTGAATGAACAGGATGTTTAGGGAACCCCTGATGCTTCCTTCTAAATTGCCTCCTTTTCCCTAGGGAATGGTACTTTGTATAAGCCAGTGTTGGGCCACGTGTGTCCTCTACCCTAGCCCCAAACTTGTTCCAGAAGGTCACCAGAACGCCACCTGCCCTAAGGCTGGGACCTGTGCTGGGCAGATCCACATTATCTTACTGATTTCTCCCAGCCTGCCTGGGAAGTGAGGACTTAAACTGCCAATTTGAAAAGGCAGCTCAGCTGGGGAATTCCAGTGCTTCTAGAGTTGGGATTAAACCCAGATCTATGTGTCTGTCTAGAGTCCACTCCACGAAGGTCCCTCTCCACCAAATGGCCTTCACCTGCCCATAGATAGCTCAACCCATGTAGGGCTTTGTGTGGACATCCACCAACATTCAGACACATCCACTTAAAACCCGTCCCTTTCTTTGCTTCACTGGTGGACATCCAACCACCTAGGATACCTCACAAAATAAATCTACAGCTCCCACACCAGACCACTTTGATCAGAATCTCTGTGGACAGAGGCGATGTCTGAGTGAGTGGTGTTCACAGCTTTCCATAGGGCTCTGATGTGCACCTGACTCTAGAGACTCCTTCTGTGCTCTAATAACTCTTGGTGGAATTTGCCAGCTGCAAGGTGTCAGACCAAGGGCAAAGAGTGGATCCTGAAGTAATAACCTCCACGTGACCCTTGCGAAGCTGAGGATGTGCACCGCAGGGTGTTCTTTCTAGGACCTGGAAAGGTTATACACTGGCTGAAATCAGTGCAAATCAGTCGCTGTGTCCCCAAAGGGCCCTGCTGTTGGAAACTGAGGCAAAAATGAGGAGGTTGGGGATTTATGAGGTAGATCCTCATCACTGGAAGCCCACCCTCAGAAGACATTAAGGTGGTTTCAGAAGGCTCTAAAGAGATCAGCAGCACTGGATGCTCTTACAAGGACCCTGTTCCATTCCCATACTGCATATGGTAGCTTACAACCCCAGGGCATCTGATGACGACCTCTTCTGGCCTCTGTGGGCACTAGGACACATATGTAGACAAAACACTCATACACATTAAAAAAATAAAATAAAATAAAAAACCAAAAACCGGAAAACAGAACACGAAGTCTTTACAGAAGCCCAAGTCAACCCTTCCCTGCTTTCGAGGCCCTTCCCAGTTGAGGTATGATTTCCCAACTCCCACTGTCTGACTGATGGAGCCAAGAGGGCCCTCATCAGAGCTGAACCATGCCAATGCCAAATCCTCCAAGGCTGCCAGCTAAGTATGCCTGTTTTCTTTCTAAAGTCAGGCTCCTCTTGGATACCTCCATGTCCCAGAACCAAGGCCACAGACATCAGAGGGCACTGGCCAGCCACATGATGAATCCATCACCTCCTCACTCCCTCATTCACTTGTTCCTTTACTACCTGTGCTGGTTTGAACAAGAACGGCCCCCATAGGCTCATACATTTGAATACTTAGTCACCACGGAGTGGAACTCTTTGAAAAGGTTAGAAGGATTAGGAGGCATGGACTTGGAGGAGGTGTGACCTTGTTGAAGGAAATGTGTCACTAGGGGTGGGCCTGGAGGTTTAAAAGGCCCATGCCAGGCCTAGACTCTCTCTTTCTCTCTGCCTATGGGTCAGGATATAGAACTCCCTCAGTTACTGCTCCAGTGTCTGCCTGCATGCCACCATGCTCCCCACCATGATGGTAATGGGCTGAATCTCTGAAACTGTAAGCCAGCCCCCAGTTAAATGCTTTCTTCTCTAAGAGTTGCCTCAATTGTAGTGTCTCTTCACAGCAGTAGAACAGTGACTAACCCCATGTGTCTGAGAGCTACCGTGGAAGGTAGCTGTGGTGCTGGATGCTGTGGATGCAACCACCAGCAAAACCACAGCCCACCCCAGGGTATAGATTAGTGGTTTTGATGATGGAACAGGCAGATGGTTCAGAGGACGGGCAGACACACAGCCACCAGGATGCTGACGGTGCCTGTTCAACCCATTGTATGCTGAGCGGCTGTGGGAGGTTGCAAAGAGAAACCAGGAGACACATGAGATGCAGGGATTAGAAGGGGCTGTGGACAAGACTGGGTAGGGATGCAGAAGCTCTGTGGATGCAGGCTTCTAGGGGGTCCACAACATTTCTATCTAGTTCTTACATACCGGGGCAGCACATTGGGAAAGTTCAACTTGGGGATCCGAATGACGGCTTATCAAGGATTCTCCTGTGCTATGTTTTGTGTCCACATACTGTAAGGATTCTGTCTTTGTTACATTTACTTGTTTATCGTGGGTGTGAGCAGCACAAGTAGAAGTCAGGGGACAAATGTTCATAGCCGTCTTTCTCCTTGCACCATGTGGGACCTTGGGGTTGAACTGAGGTCATCGGGCTTGACAGCAGCACATTTCAGATGACCCTCCTGACTCCTAGGATCTTGCATTTGCACGCTTGCAGAGCTGGGGACTTCCTCCTTCTTCTCCCCCTTTTTTGGGATGCTGGCAATTGAACCCATGGCTTTGCACATGCCAGACAAATGCTCTACCCCTGGGCTCTACTCCTACTGCTCTCGCAAGCATTTTTGAGGTAGAGGCCATTATTATGCCCGTTTACGACAGAGAAAATAGATGCTCAGAGAGGTAATGCAACTTGCCTGAAGAAACACATACATCACATGCAGGATTAGAAACTGGGTCTTCTTGATTGGAAAAGCTTTTCTTTTCTTTCTTTCTTTTTTTAATGATTTATTTTTATTTTGTGTGCATCGGTGTTTTGCCTGCATGTATGTCTGTGTGAGGGTGTCAGCTTCCTGGAACTGGAGTTACAGACAGTTGTGAGCTGCCCTGTGGGTGCTGAGAATTGAACCCAGGTCCTCTGGAAGAATAGCCAGTGCTCCTAACTGCTGAGCCATCTCTCCAGCCCCTGAAGAGGCATTCTTTTTTTTTTTTTTTTTTTGAGAAGGGGTTTTTCTGTGTAGTTTTGGTGCCTGTCCTGGATCTTGCTCTGTAGCCCAGGCTGGCCTCGAACTCACAGAGATCCATCTGGCTCTGCCTCCTGAGTGCTGGGATTAAAAGTGTGCACCACCACTGCCTGGCAGGCATTCTTTTTTTTTTTTTTTTTTTTACTTTTATTGATTCTTTGTGGATTTCACATCATACATTCCAATCCCACTTATCTCCCTGTCCCAATGTGACCATCCCCCCTCCCCCCAAAACAAAACAAAATTTAAAAGAAAAACCAAAAACCAAACAAACAAAAAAATGCGAAGAAACACATTCTGGAAGCTGCGGTGTGACAGTGAGTCCCACAGTTTACCTATTAGTCCATCCATTTTTTTTTAATTAGTCTGATTGTTCTTTATTTTATATCTAGAATCCACTTATGAGTGAGTACATACCATGATTGTCTTTCTGGGATTGGGTTACCTCACTCAGGATGATATTTTCTAGTTCCATCCATTTGCCTGCAAATTTCATGCTTTCATTATTTTTTTCTGCTGAGTAGTACTCCATTGTATATATGTACCACATTTTTATTTAGGACACTGCAGAGTCTGTTTATCCCTTGTCAGAAGATGTCAGGCCTGGGGTTAGAGGAAGGGACAGAACTTGATTGTGCACCATGCTATCCAGTCACACAGGCATGAGGTGAGTGTTATCACTCCTTGTTACCATTGAAGGGCTCAGAGAACGCCAGACTCTCGGCTGGGGTCATGGATGCGAAGGTGGCAGAACTGAGGTTAGACCCAGGAGTGCCTCCCCTGGGCATTCTTTGCCCTCACAGTGCTTCAGAGGAAGGTGCCCGAGCATGACCTTCAACTGCCCTTGGCATTTGTGCTTGGGGGTCTCCAGGGCAGCCCCATCCAACAGTCCAGACACTACTTCCTCAGCCCAAGAAGGAAGTCTTTAAATGGTGTCAATGTCTTTGTCTTCATTTAGACAGCAGAGGGCAAAAACCATAGGGAGAAGGAAATGGTTGTTTCCTGCTGGCCTCACACAAGTTTGGCTGAGTCAAATGCAGGCCTCCCGGCTTCGGCACAGGATCAGCAGGCATCTGCAGGTGAGCCAGAAGACTAGCAATGGTGGAGGGAATGTGCCTGGTTCTATGCTCTGGGGTCAGCCTCTCTTCCTACCCCATCTTGCTTATTGCCCATGTTCACTTTTTGAAAATATTACACTTGCCTATGTTGTGTGCACATGTGTACTTGTGTATAGGGGCACACATGTGGAGGTCAGAGGACAACTTGCAGAAGTCAGTTTTTTTTCCTTCCACCATTTGGGTTCCAGACATTGAACTTAGATCATCAAGCCTGGCAGCCAGCACCTTTACCTGCTGAGCCATGCTGCAGCTTTCTCTCCCTCCCCATTAAAAAAATAAAATAAAATTATATATATAATCTCATATATCCCAGGCTGGCTTCCAACTCATTATGTAGCCCAGGATGACCTTGGATTTCTGAACTTCCTGCCTTTGCCTTCTAAGTGTTGGGATTACAGATGTGCACCACAATGCCTAGTTATGCAGTGCTGGGTACGGAACCCAGGGCTTTGTGTACGCTATGCAAGCACTCTACCAAGCTACATCCTAAGTCCCCTGCCCATGCTTGAAAGGCCACTTGTCTGACTTGTACAGCACTCAACAGTTTAGAAAGCACTTTAGAAAGGAACTCTGTGGTCCCAAAGTGACTTATGATTCTGAAGTGCTTTGGGGATTATACAAAGCTAACCCACAAGCCTCCCCACTGCAGAGACATTGACAAAAGCCTTTGTAAGAATAACACAGTTGGTAGTTTAGCGAGTCCTGTGCAGCCTAATGTGATTCCCTCTCAAGAGAGGTCTTCCAAGGCCTCAAGCCCTGCTTCCATGGGCATGCTGGCTCTTCACAGTGGCTCCTCAACCCTGTGAGTTGTTCTGAGTCTTATTTATGAACAAGGACATTAAGTCACAGTTGAGTGAAGCATCGCAGAGCTGGTCAGTGGAGGAGCTTGGGTTTGAGGCACCAACTTTTGGTAAGCTCTGTACCCATTTCTAGTTAAGGAAATGGTCAGAACAATGGCCCCTTCTGCCCTGCTCTCTGTGAGACTACACCCTGGTCTTCCTTTCCAGTCTGCTGAGTCATGGGGACAGGAATGACATGTCCCTGTTCCCTCTAACTCTGAGCTGAGATTGGGAGCTGGGTAACAAGAAGAGCTGACTTGGGCACACCCCTTGGCCCTGCTGCCTCTGCCAAGACCATACACGGCAGCCACTGTACTTCGCCTTCCCTTGTAGGCTTTTCCTCCTCCACTCTGCATAGAAGGCCACCTGCCATGTACACAGAGACCTCCCATGTCACTGTACACAGGGGGGTCACAGTACAACAGGATGTGGGGGCCTTGCTGATGACTGAATTCTGTCTTCTGAGGAGAGCCCTCTAGAAAGACCAGAGAAGTCACAAAGTCCATCCCTTGGGGTGCTATACAGATGGGGAAACTTAGGAAGGTGAGGGGCAGGGACTTGGATAGACAGGGACTAGAATTTCTCTCCATGCTCTTCCCATGGTCCAGACCTGGGGTCTGGCTTCTGATCCTACTCATTCATGCTATCAATCTGCCAATCAGTAACTGGGTGAGTGAATGAATTAGTCAGTCAACAAACATTGCCTGAGTGTCTATTACCACTAGACCCTTGTCCTGCTTCTCAGGGACTTTACAGTTTAGACCTGTGCTGTTCAGTATGGTAGTCAATGGTAACATGTAGCCATTGAACACTTGACAGGTGACTAGCTTTTGAAGACTGTGTATAAAAAAGAAAGTAAGCTATGATAAGTTTTCTTTTTTCTTGATAACATAGACTATGTACATATGGTGTTGTTATTACATTATGACATTGGAGATGGGCAGAAGAGATGGCTCAGCAGGTCAGAGTGCACACTACTCTTAATGAGGACCCAGGTTTGCTTCCTAGCACCCATGTAGAGCTGCTCACAAACACCTGTAACTCTAGCTCTGGGGGATCTGATGCCCTCTTCTGGCCTCCACAGGCTCCTGCACTCACATGCACACATGCACACAGATACATGCACACACAAACATATACACATATACAAATACGTTCACATACATACAAATACACACATATACATAAATATCCATATACATCCATATACAAATATATACACATATATAAATACATGCCCATACATATAAATATACATACATATGTGGTAATATTTTATTTGTGATGTAACAAATAAAACTTATCTGGGGATCAGAGGACAGAGTCAGCCACTAGATTAGACATAGAGGCCAGACAGTGGTGGCACACACTTTTATTCCTATCACTCAGGAGGCAGAGATCCATCTGGATCTCTGTGAATTCAAGGTCACACTGGGAACAGAGCCAGGCAATGGTGGCACATACCTTTAATCCCAGCACTTGAGATCTCATGTCTTTGCTTGGGAAGTACACACACCTGTAATCCCAGGAAGTGATGGCAGGAAGCAGAAAGGTACATAAGGAGCAGGAACTAGAGGCTTTTAAGCAGTTTGAAGAGACTCTCAGGGGTGAGGACTCAGAGGCTTTCAGTCTGAGGATTTGTGGAAACAGGATCAGCTGAGGAGTTGGCGAGATGAGGTTGGCTGTAGCTGCTCTGCTTCTCTGATCTTTCAGTTTTTACCCCAATATCTGGCTCCGGGTTTTTTTAATTAATAAGATCGTATAGCAATTTGTGTTACACACATATATAAATACATACACATCCATACACAAATACACGCACACACACAATTTAAAAGACTTAAAGAAAGAAAGAAAGAAAGAAAGAAAGAAAGAAAGAAAGAAAGAAAGAAAGAAAGAAAGAAATGTAGCTGGGCGGTGGTGGCACATGCCTTTAACTCCAGCACTGGGGAGGCAGAGGCAGGCGGATCTCTGTGAGTTCGAGACCAGCCTGGTCTACAGAGTGATCTCCAGGACAGCCAGGGCTACACAGAGAAACCCTGTCTCGAAACATAAAAAAAAAAAAAAAAAAAAGAAAGAGAGAGAGAAAGAAAGAAAGAAAGGAAGGAAGAAAGAAAGAAAGAAAGAAAGAAAGAAAGAAAGAAAGAAAGAGAAAGAAAGAAAAAAGAAATGCATTTGGATATTTGGGTTAAATAAAAATATCAAGATTAACTTCATCTGCTTGTTTTCTTTTCCAGTAAGTGGCTATAAAAAGTCAGAATTACAAGGCTTGGCAATCAGTCAGAGTGAACTTGAGTTCAGAACTCCCATGAAAACAAAGCTGGGGGTGGTGGAGGCCCTTGTGTTTCCGGGGTGGAAGGTGAGAGGTGAATTCCTGAGGTTCACTGATCAGCCAGCCCAGCTTATGCTGAGAGTTCTAGGCCAATGAAAGACCCTGTCTCCAAAAGTAAATAAAAACAAGGTGAGGGGCTGGAGAGCTCAGTGGTTAAGAGCACTTGCTGCTCTTCCAGAGGACCTGATTTAGTTCCCAGCACCCAAATGGCAGCTCACAACCATCTGTAACTACAGTTCTAAGGGATCCAGTGTCCTCTTCTGACCTCCACAGGCACTAGGCACACACATGTGGTGTCCATACACATGTAGGCAAAACCCCCATACATATGAATAATAAAAATAAAAGCTGGGCATGGTAGTGCATGCCTTTAATCCCAGCACTGGGAAGGTAGAGGCAGGTGAATCTGTGAGTTCAATGCCAGCCTGATCTACAGAGTGAGTTCCAGGATAGTCAGGGCTGTTACACAAAATTATTATTATTATTAGTTGGGTTTTTTTGAGTCAAAAAAAACCCAACTAATAATAATAATAATAATAATAATAATAATAATAATAATAACAATAATGATGATGATAAAATTTAAAAGGTGAACCATGTTTGAAGCACAGTATCTAAGGCTGTGCCCGTATCTCCTATGTGCATACACATGTTCACCCACGTTCCCTCCACAAACACACATGTGTTCTTGTGTACATGTGCTCACACACACAAAGTTAGACTGACAGTTGTGGACTGGGCTCACACAGTTACCCACGACAGTACTGGAGCCCAGGAAAGCCTGGAAGTACACAAACTCCCACCTGCTGCCCTGCATGGCCCCAGAGGCCCCTCCCTTGCTCTTCCTTCTCCATTTTCTTTCCTTCTCTTTCCAGAGCTCAGGTGATATTTTGTTGTACTCTAATAAAGCTTGCCTGAAGATCAGAGGACAGAGTCAGCCACAGAGTTAAACACAGAGGTCAGGCAGTGGTGGCACATGCCTTTAATCCTGGTTCTTGGGAAGCACATACACCATTAACCCCAGCACTAGGAAGATTGAGATAGGAAGTGAAATGGCTGGGCAGAGAAAGGCTTGTAAGGCGTGAGGAGACAGGAACTAGAGGCCTTTCGCTGAGGACTCAGAAACATTCAGTCTGAGGATTCCTGGAGATAGGATTGGCTGAGGAGTTGGCGAGGTGAGAAGTGGCTGTGGTTTGTTCCTTTGTCTCTCTGATCTTTCAGCATTTACCCAAATATCTGGCTCCAGGTTTTTATTATAAGACCATTTAGGATTTGTGCAACACAGAGCCCTAAGGCCAGATCTATCCCATCCCCTCCAGAATTGTCCCCAAGGTCACTTACCTGAACTCATCCCCAAACCCTGTCCATTCATGAGGGGAGGTGCCAACTGGCCACTGCTAAGCATCCAAGCACTTGCCAGTCAAGCAGACCACCATGGTCCCGGTCTTGTTCCCAGCTTTTTTTTTTTTTTTTTTTTTTTTTTGAGACAGGGTTTCTCTGTGTAGTTTTGTGCCTTTCCTGGATCTTGCTCTGTAGCCCAGGCTGGCCTCAAACTCACAAAGATCTGCCTGCCTCTGCCTCCCGAGTGCTGGGATTAAAGGCGTGCGCCACCACCGCCCGGCCCTGTTCCCAGCTTTAACCCACCACCTACAATATGGCCCAGACAAGTACACCTGCACCCAGATCCTGCCAGGAAAGCACATGGATGTGGGTTAATGGGAGGATCTGGCCAATGAATGATCCTAGACAGTCTTCTCTGAGGAGATGGGACTTGAGCTGAGGTCCTACCTCCTACCCTTGAGGCCCTTGAGGCAGCAAGTGTAGGAGGTGGGGACAGATGACTCAGGACAGTACCCAGGGACCTGAGAATTCCTCCTGGGTTACTTCTCTCCCAGCTCAGAAACTGCGGGGAACAGCATACCCACAAAGGAATGGTGAGTGCAGAGGCAAAGAGCACTCAGCCCTGTAGAGGTCCCATGAGATGATCCGCAAGGGCATAGCTCAGATATCCAGGTCTACAGTGAAAGGTGGTTCTGGTGGTGAGCAGAAGCCAGAAGACAGGAGCCTGAAGGCCGTGAGAAGAAATATGTTGTTCACATGGAAGGCATTAGGGAGTCATAGGTGTGTGGGTTGAAGAATGCTTAGTCTCAAGCTCTCTCTGGTGTTGGACAAGGATCGAGAGTCAGGACCTGAAGTTGGTTCTCTTTCCTCCTGCAGTTGCCCATGGAGGCCCTTGGCCTCTCCAGCTCCTCTGTTCCCTGGCTGTGTGATCTTTGCCAGATGGTCTAGTCCTGTTTCCTTGTCTGTAAAATTGGCATGACAGGAGTGATTGATTGAGAGTGTGGTGAAACATGGTGATATCACACTTTCAAAACACTCCACACATAGTAGGTCTGCCAGTGGTCATTCCGTTGCTGCCCCTTCCTGAGAGCCCCTTCACCCCAGGCAGCAGGCAGCCAGCTCGAGGAGCGCGCTTCCGCACTGCGGAGTATTTATAGCTGTGTGCTGTCAGCCGTTGTTGTTTTTCGGTTGCATATATATTTTTACATTCCCCACCATCACACGTGGTTCCTCACAGTGGTTGAGAAGCAGCGGGGGTGGAGGGTGGGGCGGATGGATGCACAGAGCAGCAAGTGTAGGAGGTGGGGACAGATGGCCCAGGACAGTGCCCAGGGATCTGAGAACTCAGCCTGGGTTACTTCTCTCCCAGCTCAGAAACCATCAATGGCTCCCCAGTGCCCTCCCTAGAGTTCAGACTCCTCTGTGGTTCCAGGCTCACACCAACCTCCTCACCACCACCATGGCTGCATTCTCTTTGCTCCCTTGATGGAAGTCATTTTCTTTTCTGAGCATTTAGGCTGCAGGGGGAAAACCAGCTGGACTTAGCTCTACAAGTCACTGCTGAGTGACCCTGGGCGTGTCCCTTGTCCTTTCTGAACCACGAGACCCCTAATTCCAGCCCTGTAATTATGGTGGAGATTCTATGTAAATTCACTCAGCTGCCAACAAAGCCAGCCCCTGGGACCTCTGCAACAGGTTGTTCCCTCTGCCTGGATCTCTGTCCCAATTCCCACTCTACCTCCATGCAGGGAAGTCAGTCAGGGACCATCTCTCCAGGGAGCCTCCAGGCTCAGTTCTGCAGGCAGGTCACCATCCCTGTCTGAGGACAGCTGCTCTCTCAATACCAAGCCTCAGGGACATGGGCATTGTCCCCCAGGTCTCCAGCAGTGAAACTGGTCCAGGAGGGGACTCGGCTTCTCTCAGATATACTCAGAGCCATGACTTCAGAGTGAGGCCTTTGGTCTCACCCCTGTCCACGTCACCCCTCCCCAGTTTCAGGCTCGTAACTTCTGAGCAGTGCTCCACCCTGCTCAGTCTTGAAACTCTGAGCTCCCAGACTCCAACTTCATCTGGGCCAGCCCCCGGTATCTGAGCTCCAGGGTCCTGCTCTCCTTCCTGCCTGAAGTCAGGTCCTCAGAGCTGTACTACCCTGGTCCTGACTGAATGCAGTGGGTGGGGCTGGCCAGCCAGGGCACTGTTACTAGGCAACAGCCTGGCAAAGAATCTGGAAGACTCCTTGAGGGGAGATACAAAGGGCCTTTTGCCTGGGAGCTAGAGGATGGAGGGAGGTGGGTAGGAAGGGCAGTCTCATCTCTTCTCAGTTCCTCTCCCATCCCCTCACCTGCCACTCACTTGCCTCCACTAGGACTCCTCTGTTAGTCCGTTGTGATCCTCATTTGTCCTCTGTCTGATGAGGTACAGATGCACCTCTCACCGCTACATCTCAGGTCCCCATCCCACAGCGTGTGTCCTCTCACCTCTACCTGTCTGTGGCATGTGTGCCCCCATCCGAGGCATGTGTGCTCCC
>CABHPP010115187.1:25392-51507 GCA_902168425.1 Peromyscus attwateri | reverse complement strand
GTGTGTGTGTGTGTGTGTGTGTGTGTGTGTGTGTGTGTGTGCATGGCATGCTGAGAGCAGTCACATACCGAATTAATAGCGTTAGTTTTCACAAGTGTCTTTTCCCTTGGAGGAGAAGAGTAAGAGGATCCTGAAATTTGGAGACATTACCAATTTTCCCGCCCCTTGCTGTCATTACTGTTCATCACTGTCAAAGGTTGGCGTGTTGTGGGGGGAGGGGGGACGGGTACATGGTGAGGGCAAGTGGGAAGAGTAGGGGTTGGTTTGACCGGCTGGCACTTTAAGGGGAAATTCAACTTTCCTTCGCTTTCCCTCTTACAAATGGAAACTCCATCCTACCAGGAGCCCCTTCCCCCTTCCCTTACCACCTTCTCTGCCAAAGCGGTGGAGGGGACTTTGGGTGAGGAGGCCCCTCCTTCTAGCAGTTTAGGGCAGTTGCGTAACGGAGGTTGTGAAATTCTGGGAAGGCCCAGTTCCGAGCCGGGAACAAACGGCTCTGATGATGGCTGCCCATGATGGAGACCCCCTTCGCCCCGAAGCCTGAGTCTGATGAATGCAATAAAGTTCTGGGCATCGGGTTCTAGAGGGGCCCTTCTTGGGGTGCGGGGGCCGGGGATGGGGGAGAACCGGGCAGGAACAGGGCAGGGGAGAGGAGTAGTCGCGAGGGGTCCCCATGTTAAGGTGCAGCGCAGCGGGCCACCTGTTGCGAGCTGCCCGGCGGGCGGCCGAGGTTCACGTGCACCCGGGTCGGTGGAGCCAAGCAAGCCGCTGCAGCACAGCTGCGCGCACTTCTCGGCGGCCCGGCGCCTAGGGCTTCCGCCGGTCAGCTGACCACCCAGTGCGGAACTGCGCCGCCCGCCAGTGCAGCCAGTGCTCAGTGCAGCCCGCCCCGCTGTGTCCCCGCCACCATGGCTGGGCTCGTGGTCAGTGGAACTCAAGTAAGTCGGTCTGAGCCAGCCCCATCCAGTCCCGGGGCCCAGTTGGGGATGGGAGGGACAGCGGGGGTCCAGTTCTCCAAGGCTTGAACGTGGGCTCTCTTTTCCTGGGAAGTGGCTGCGTGCAGGTGATGCGTGCCAAGTGCCCACACTTGCTCTAGGTTGAAGAGGTCAGACCCTTCTTTTGATCCTGGCACACTCCCTGCCGGTGGTGTGGTAAGCAGCCCAGATCCCTGCCTCCCTCTGTTCCTAGAGTCACACTGATCGACACTTAGGGACTAACTTCTCCATGAGACCCAGTACTGGTGACTCGTATTTTTCAGGGTCCACCAAAAGTGTTTCAGTTTCTTCTTTCACAATCCGGGTTTTAAAAGAATTTTTTGTTGTGCAAGAAAATGTTTTAATAGGCAACCGTTTAGCCGTTGATACTACAAGTGTACTGTAAAGCAAATGGATGGATACATTCCCATGCAGGAAGGGGGCCCATGACAGCAAAGTACACAGGGTCACCAAAGCCACAATGAAAGCTACAATGTGTCCTCTGGCCGGGTGCTGGCCGGAGCTCTGCTACCAGAGTGATCTTCTTTTCCAAGGCTGGTGGAGGCCCAGGGTCCTCTACAGTCTTACTTGGTTTCTGGTTTCTTGAAGAGGTGTGTCGCCAGGGCATGACAACACCAGATGGTAGACATCTAGCCTAACTGCTTTCAGTCCTGGAGTGAGGTCTCCAGGTTTGGAGTGACCCTCATGAGGCCGAGCAGGGGCCCTGTCTCTGCTGATAAAAGGTTTCTCTTTTGCTTCCCTTCTCCCTCATGAAGTCATCTCTCTCACTTTGCAAAGTTCTTCTCCACCCTGGGGAAACAGTTGTGAGATGTGAAAGTTCTCCCTTATGATTAGGGAATTCTTCCTTAGAGGCCTAAGAATTTCACACATGGGGAACACAAGGAATGCCAGCTGTGTGCACCCCACCAAATGACTGTATTCCCCTTTTCAGGAGTCTGGTACCTTCCTCAACATTTATTGAGTGACTACTGTGTGCCAGGCACCCTTCAGGTATTGATGGAAATGAGCTGTGTTACCAGCTCTCTGCTGCCTCTGTTGACAGTTTTGTCTCCCTGGATTGCTGGCCCTGCCTGGAGCCTCAGACAGGCACAAGTCCAGAGTTCAGGAGTGAGCATGTCAAAGTGCTGTCAGCCTGTGCTAAGTGGCTAAAAACGAGGATCTTTTTTCTGAGCAAGGGAAAGGGGCCTTCTGGGAGTGAGTTTGACTGCTTAGAAAGAGGTGTGTGTGTGTGTGTGTGTGTGTAGGGGGCCTGCCCCTGTGTGTGTCTGCCTAAGAAGCAGGGTCCCCTCATGCATACTGTGGTCTCTGCATTTACAGTCCCAGCCTTCTCTGTGTGTACTTTCTTCCCAGTTCCTGGAGAACTTGGCAGTGAGGTTAAAGCTTCCCCAGACTTCCTTTTTCTTATCTTGTCCTTCTCAAGACTTGATGTTTCCTGCGCCCCTAACGGAGCCTGCTGACTCGTGGGTGAGACATTTTGAGCCCCGCCCAGTATTTCACGAGAAACTACAGGGAGGAGCTAGAAGGGTGCAGGGGTATCTTCCATACACCATTTGGCTAGTGAATGTGGGTGCCTGACTCTGGGGCTAGCGTATTTGCTAGCATTTGCTCCAACACAGTTTATAACCGCACCCACTGTAGGACACAGCACCTTGAATGTGCACGAATCTGACAGACAGTTCCTTCTTAAAACAAAAACCAAAACAAAAACCCACCTATTCAGCAGGGTGCAGTATAATGTTTCAGTACATGTATATAGTGTGTAATGGTCAAAAGACTGGGATTGGTATACCTATTATAGTAAATACTTACCATTTCCTTGCTTGTGCTAGGGACTGTCAGTCCTTTCTGCTGGCTGTTTTGAAACACACAGTGCACAGTGGTTATTACTCGTTGCTACTGTGTGTTATAGAACATTAGAAGATATTCCTTTTAGCATCTGTGCCTCTTGTCAGTTAACACTTCGATAAACCTCTCTTCTGTTCTCTTTTTAATTAATTAATTAATTAGTAATTATTATTTGTTTTTGTGCTGGGGCTCTAGGCCAGCACTTCTGCACGCTAGGCAAGCATGTGACCATTGAGCTACATTTCCAGCCCTCGATTCTCCTTAAAAAAAAAAAAAAAACTTTAAAAAGGATCTATTTTTATTTGTGTGCATTTGTGTGTCTGTGAGTAGTGTGTGTGGGTGTCCAAGAAAGCCAGGAGAGTGCATCATATATTGTGTTGGTTAGGTTTTTGGCAACTTGGTATGGGCTAGAGTCATCTGAGAAGAGGAAACCTCAATTGAGAAAATGTCCCCATCAGATTGACCTGTAGGCAAGCCATGGGGTGCAAGCCAATAATTAGAGTTCCTCCTTGATCTCTGCTTCAGTTTCTCTTTCCAGATTCCTCCCTGGAGTTCTTGCTTTGCCTTTCCTCAGTGGACTGTGACCTGGAATATGCAATCCAAATAAATCCTTTTCTCCATGAGTTGCTTTTGGTTAGTGGTCTTTAGCACAACAATATAAAACAGACTAAGACAGACTTCCTGGAGCTGGTGTTGCAGGTGGTTGTGAGCTGCCAGACGTGGGTGCTGGGAACAGAACTTGGGTCCTCTGGAAGAGCAGTAAGTACTCTTCACTGTTGAGCCACCCCATCCTGATCCCTCTTAAAGGGGGAAAAAACTTCTGAGAAGCCCAAGGGGTTGATTGTCATTTTCATTATAATGTAACTGAAATATCCATGTATAAAATTGGATGCAACTCTTTCAATATTTAGAGAATTATACATCCTAAATAAAGGGATGGTTTGAATGCAAAGGAAAGATTTCAGTACGAATAAAAACAGTTTATAGAGATGGCAGGTGACATTTGTTTGATGCTATATTGCTGCTTCTGGGGCCACCACGGGCCAGTGGCTGACATGTAAGTGGGAAGGTTGGTACTGTCCCATCATTTTTCTCTGTAAAATCTTTTTATTCATCACGGGCCTGACCTTGTTTGGCTTCACTTGGCTTGAATGCTTCATTTATATTCAACATTACATCTTCCTTTTTTCCATTAATGTAGGACAGCAACAGTATGTGGCATGGATTCAAGTACAGACATAAATGCAAACTTGAAATTTGGGCATTGAAATCTTAGGCTCAAGAGATAATGAGAATAACCAATCTTCTCCATGGGGATACTGGCCCGAAACAACAGCTCCTGACTGGGTACCCCTCCACAGCAGAGACAGTGCCTTTCATCTGTCATTTTATCCCTGTTACACAAGTGTGATGGTGACGCTGCTGCTGCCTGATTCAAAAGGCTGTTTTGTGAGGATGCAAAAGATGCTAGTCACATGGCTGGCGTTTATTAAACGTTATTGTGCGCCGGGCGGTGGTGGCACACACCTTTAATCCCAGCACTCGGGAGGCAGAGCCAGAAGGATCTCTGTGAGTTCGAGGCCAACCTGGTCTACAGAGCGAGATCCAGGACAGGCACCAACATTACACAGAGAAACCCTGTCTCGAAAAACCAAAAAAAAAAAAAAAAAGAAAAAAGAAAAAAAAAAGTTATTGTGCAATTGTAACTGCTTTTGGTGGGAGTTGGTGACAGCACTTGGATCACTCAGCTGGTAGAATACATGTCTGCCTAGTATGCACAGAGCCCTGGGTTTGATGCCCAGCATAAACCTAGCAGGAGGAGCAGAAGCTGAAGGTCATCCTCGGCTACATGGTGAGCTCCCAGCCAGCCTGGGCTACATGCAACTCTCTAAGTGAAGAAAACAAAAGAGGAAACAGGTTTCAGGACATTGTGACTTATCCAAGGAAACAGCTAGTAGATAGCCACACTGGTGCTCAAAAATGGACCCAGAACTTGTTCCCTGGGGCGGAGCTTCTGTGATTGCAAACCTGGGTCCTCATGGACCTGGAGGGTTAATGTGAACTTATAGAACACGTTACAGATTGAGACCAAGCCCTTAGGTTGATTGGGACCTTATAGTCCCAGTCTTTCCTTGGTGTGTGATTTCCACCTCAGCTTAGAAGCAGAACTTACTTTATAGCTCTCAATGCTGCAAAAGGAATGTATCTAATATAGAAAGGGGAAAGACTGAGGATTGACGTGAGATCCCTTTATTGTTATTATCATCATATTTAACATCACATATGATATTTATCATATCAGTTTGAGTAAAAATTATTTTATTTTTTTGGGCTGTTATTCAGTGGGTAAAAGCAATTGCCAGTAAGCCTGATTTTCATCCTGGGACTTACGTGGTGGAAGGAGAGAACTGCAAGTTGCTTTCTATCTACCATGGGTGTGCCATGGCACACAAGTGTACACACACACACACACACACACACACACACACACGAGAGAGAGAGAGAGAGAGAGAGAGAGAGAGAGAGAGAGAGAGAGAGGAAATAAATACATGTTAAACAATTCAAAATTATTTTGTTGAGGTCATCTTTTAGAGGTGTACAAAACATGGCTAGGCTACTCAGGCTGGCTTTGAACATACTCAGTTGCCCAGGCAACTGCTTTGCCTCCCAAGTGCTGGAATTATAGGTGTGTGATGCTACCACCCAGCAAGGTTAGCTATTTTTTTCTATCTCTTCTTCTCCTGCTGTCTCTCTTCCTGGAACGAAGTGACTGAGGGACAGTGACTGGGAAGACAGAAAATATGAGACATTATGTTGTCAGCAGTTTGTCACCATGTGGGAGAAGGGCGTGAGCAATGGCATGAGAAAAGGAGGGTGCTGGGGTGCTGTGACATTGCTTTGTAGTTCTGAGATGGTTGGTTATCTGTCATCCATAAGGCTCAGCCCAATATCCCAGGATGTCTGATGACCACCATATTTTCTTCCCTGTTAAGAAACATAGTGCTCTGGAGATCTGTCAGTCATTCCAAGACATCTTTGTCTGTCTGCATAGAAGGTAGGTTTGTCGGAAGACAGGATCAGTGTTATAGCTACAAAGCGCCAGGTTTCTACCTGGTGTTTGAAGGTAGTATAGTTCAGTAATGTTTTATGTCTGTGTATCTCTTGGTCATCTGTGATGCATGCTTTTCTGCCTGCAGCCTGCAATCCTAACAATGGACTCCCCAAACTGGGTGGTTAGAGTAGAGAGAAGGGCCCCTGAAAGTCTTCTCAATAGTTCTAGGATCCAATTTTAGCTAGGCCTTTTAATATTTGGAAATACACATGAGATGCTTAAATGATTATATAAATAAGATAAAAATAAAAAGAATGCTGAAGGAGGCAAAAGGCTTACAAAAGCTTTCTGGCTAGAGGGTGCCATGTATGCTGCTGGGGAAAATGCCATCAAGATAGTCTTATCCTGATGTGAACGCAATAATGACCAGAATGGCAAGATACGCCCGTAGGTACACTGGTGGCATGAACATTACTGGGGGAACCAATCCCTGGACTTAAGGCCTGTTCCACAGGAGGAAACTCAGGCTTGGTACTGTAAATCTGGCCAAGAACCCAAGGTTGGTGAGAACCCAGGGATGAACCCACTACTGTTATTCTGCTAAGTGAACATACTATCAAATGACCCTCTGAATTCATATGGCTATGCCCATAGATTAGTGCAGCTCCCAGATGTCAGAGAATTTTTTTTTTGTGTGTGTGTAGTTGAAGGTGGTTAATGAAGGAACTCATAGCTGTTCAAAGTGCAGAGTGTCATTGGAGGACTGAAATGGGACATCCACATCACTCTTCCTCCTTCTCCCTGCCCCCACCATCAGGGACCACCAAGGAAGTGGGGTTAGGAAGATTGTAAGAGCTGGAGATGGGGAGGACTGAAGTGAGACAGTGTTCTCTGGACATGACAGGACCATCATATCCGTGAGCTTACAGCAACTGTGGTTGCCCTCACAAGACCTGGACAAGACCAAGTCATTCAACATTCCATCATGGAGGGGGAAGCTCAGGAGCCAGCATCCTTAACTGAGGAACTATGGACAGTTGATGGCTTCTGGGGGAGGAAGAGTCAGTTTTCTTTAAGATGTGGCCCCTGGTAGGTCAACCGTCCTCCAGTGTGTTGTTCCACACCTAGGAGTATATGGTCAACATAAATAAGTCAAAATATAAAGTTCTGAGGAGGCAGGAGCTTGGGGGTGTATCTGGGAGGAGTTGGGGTGAATATGATCAAAATATAATTGCATGGAATTCTCAAAAGATTAATAAAAATTTAAAAAGAAGGAAAAAGGGAGGTGGAGAGATAGTTGGTAGTAAAGAGTGCTTGCTGCCCTTGCAGAAGATTGGGGTTCAGTTCCTAGCACCCACATGGAGGCTGATGGCCATCTATAACTCCAGTTACAGGGTACTGATACCCTCTTCTGCCTCCTTGGGCTCTAAGCACATATATGATATATATACATACATGTAGGCAAAATACACACATTAAACAAACACATGTCTTCTTGATGGGAGAACCTCAGAAACTCTGGCTACATGCCACCCTTTACCTTGCCACCAGCTCAGTTGGGAGTATGCTGGGCATTTTACACACAGTAGTCATAGGATGGGATTGATGGTCTGGGGAGATTTCCTTGCCCAGCCCTGATTGTTTTAGCACCTTGGGGGTCCAAAGGTATAGGTGTCCAGCCTGTGGCCCAAGGGCTGCATGCTACCACTGAGCTGTGAATGCAAGGCAACACAAAACCATGAACTTACTTTCAGCGTGCTTTTTGAGATTCTTTTTTAAATAACTTGATTGTACAGTCAAGTATGAGCTTTATAGATTAGATTTTGTGGCAGCATCAGAAGGTGGGCCACTTTCCATTGTGACTTCAGGGATTATTCCTGAAGTTGGAGGAAAGGTTGAGGCATGCTGGGTAGAGGACCAGAGTATTATGGAGTGGTTGAGAGAGAGAGAGAACAGATGGGCAACTGTCACAAAGGTCAGGGTGGATAGCTGACGGTTGTGGTTATCTCCATATGCTCTGACATTGGGTTTCTTTTGGGCACCTGCATCTTAGCCAATTTTAACCTAATTTCTATCATGCCACAATATGTCTCCATCATGCTAACTGTGCCAGGAAAGGGGAGCTGTTGGCAGGGTCCGTAAAATCTTGGGGGAATAGGCACAGTGTAGCCTTTTTGTTTTGAGGAGCCAGCCGTTAAAGTTGTGGAAGCAATTGTACAATCCGTGGCTTGGGGTTGTGAGCAGCTGGGTAATTTCCATTTCTGTTACATTTACTACACAGGTGTCTTACATAGGCCAGGACTGCAGAGAAATCCCAGAGCAGCTCGGCAGGGACTGCGGACATTTTGCAAAGAGGCTTGATCTGAGCTTCAACCTGTTGAGGTATGTAACCTTCGAGAGATGCAGGCCAGGCCTGGGCCACCCGGGTCCCTCCAGGACCTTGGGCTGGCAGATGCAAGTCACAGGTCCCAGCTCTGTGCAGGGTCTGGAGAGACATGGACCCACATCCGAAAGTCTGGCGCTGCTTCAGGTGACTCGTTGGCTAGCCTTCTAGTGAGTGCAGCCTCAGAGGGTCGGAAGTTTTTGAGCGTGGTTCACTTCATGATCGTAGGAGGCTCTTCCGCTTTTTCCTTTGTTCTTTCCCTTTCCTGTGGATGCCTATGTTCATGAATCTGAATCCTTTTGGGGAAGGAATGAGATGGCACCATGAGTGTTTTAGGGGTGTTGAACTTTGCTTTTTGAGAATGACTGCCCCTCACAGAATGTACTGAATTACAGATAGGGTATGTGTGTGTGTGTTTTCAATATTCATGATGCCCTCTCTCCAAGGACTACCGTTGATGTGGCGTGGTTGGGAGGGGAGGGGATTTCTAGCAACTCTTTGAGTCTTGGCCCAAGGTAAGTGTGGTCTTGTATGGCGGTCCAGTGGAGGACAGCAGGTAGGCATTTCCTTTCTTCCTGTGACTTATGCTGGTGGGTGGGCTTAGCAGATGAAAGTTGGAGACATTTGGACAGTAGGTATTGGTGGGACGGGTGGACAGGAGCCAGGAAGGCAGCTTTTGCTCCTGAGCTGGCTACATTTAGCTGTCCTCTAAGTGGTGTTCTTGAGTGTTGTCCTGCCCTCTTCTTGGGACCTGAGCATCATTCCAAAGTATCCCCACAGATTCTAAGGCCTAAAAGCAGGGACATACCTGGGTCTTGGAATGATGAATTTGGGGGAAAATGAATAACACTCAGGGAACTGGCTCTCAGCAGATAGAGGAGAATGATAGTTTCAGTTAAGCCAATACCATCATCTAGTGAGTGCCTAGGAGCCAGCATGGTCTACACTGAGCTGCATGGGAGAAAAGGTGTGATGGGGAAAATGGGCCCCTGTGTATGCACTCCCTGACTCCTGAGGGCTCTGAACCGTTGGGCAGATGTGGAAACCTAAGCATTGCAATGTCAGTAGAAGAGATGGTTAAACATAATTGCTGCCTCTAGAGAAACCCAGGGTGCTTTGTGGTCCCGGTGTCAGAGGGAGGGCAGAGCAGCCAACTTGGAGTGAATTGGGTCTAAGACATTTACACCTTCCATAGCTCCTCTGCCTGGACCCAGTCAAGAGGTCATGTCCTGCCACAATGTTCTGAGTTTCGCCTGGGTGGGTAGCCTCCAGGGGTCCACGGCCTCGTGGCTTGGGGGCTGTAGTTGCCTTGGGAATGTCTGGTAGAAACCTAGAGGTGAGTCCGAAGAGACTTGGGCCCTGTGAAGGAGGGTGTCAGTGGGCACAGGTCATGGGATTGAGAACTGTTCTGTCTGAGGAAACAACCATCTTTGTTTGCCCGAGCCCTGCCTACCTGTAGCTGAGAGGATGCTGGTCCTGGAGAGGCATGGAGAGGTAGGCAGTGAGAAGGAACTCGGCTGTGAGGGGTGAGATTGAGAAATAGTTCTTATAGGAAAGGATGTGCTCCAGATGTGGGGAAGTTTAGGGATAAGAAGTGTGTCAAGTGGACTTTGAGGGAAAGTAGTGAAGGCTGTCATTTTCCTTTGTGAAGAGGAAAGAGTTGTCTGTGCTATTAAGCTGGCAGAGACCGGTTAGCCGCTCAGGACCCTGATGTTGTCCGTGTCGTACTCTGTGTGAGCTCTGTGCTGGCTGGGGCTGAGGTGAAGCAGGGGTACAGGAAGGAAGGATGGGGTCAAAGACTCGTGGACAGTGTATGTTCAAGAGCTGGTTAAACTGGAGGGAGTTCCGAACCAAAGGGGCGAGAAACCAGTAGCCCATGCGTTGGGTATCTTGGATCCAATCACCTTTGACCCTCGTTACTTACCGAATTGGGGGTGCGTGTGAAGGTGGGTGGCATCGTTTCTCTTGAGCTTACACAGGCACCAGTTGCCTTGCCTTCAGTCACATAAAAATCTCAGCTGTTTTCGTTACTAAACTACCTGTTCTTTAAAAGGGAAGATTGAGAGCAGGAGAATAGAGAGACGGGAGGAACAGGAGGTTGACAGCTCACATTTAAAGGATGTGGGTGTATGACAGGAAGACCGAGTGTGCCGCGTTTCAGGGGTCAGCGCCGGTGAGATGGTTCCCTCAGGAAGGCGCTTGCTGTGCAAGCCTGAGGATCTGACTTGGATCTCCCGAACCGGTGTAAGAAGCCAGGAGTGGCAGTGGGCACCTGGAACCCCAGCACTGCGCAGGCAGAGGCAGCAGATGTTCGGGGCTTGCTGGCCGGTCAGTCTAGATGAATTGGGCAGCTCCAGGTTCAGTGAGCGAGTGTAGGTGTGGGAGGGTGGGAGGTTGGAGGTGGATCCAGAAGTAACAGGGGACGTAGGTATGATCATCATATGCATGTATGAAATTCTCGAAGAATTAATAAAAAGATTAATTAAAAAATCTAAAGCCCACAAAGTACCAAAACAAGGCTGGCATGGTGGCCTGAACCTGTAATAATCCTAGTACGTGGGAGAATGAGGCAGGAGAATTGCAAGTTTGAGGTCTGCCTGGACTATGAAGTAAGTTCAAGGTTACCCTGAGCTACATGGTGAGACCCTGTCTCAAAAACAAAACAAAACAAAACAAAACAAAACCACCCCCCCAAAACCCTTAAAAAAATCCAAATGAAGTAGTATTATGTTAAGCATCCATTATTCAGTAGAAATTTCTCTATAGACACCCCCCGACCCCCACCATGTCCATGGGGTTGTAGAGACTACATTCTCTAGTTGATTGTCCCATGACCCCCTGCTCTGGCATCTCTCAGCTTTGTTGCCTACAATTGTGCTTCTTGGCAGCTTGTTTGGCTCTATTCTGGACACTTCTTTTCTCCAAAGCCAAATACAGTTATTATTATGTATTATAGACATTGTGCACACATGCGTGCATGCGTGTGTGTGTGTGTGTGTGTGTGTGTGTGTGTGTGTGTGTGTGTGTGTTTCAGAGCAATGAAACTTTGGCACTCCCCTAGGTTGCAAAATCAGTTGTAATCTGTGTGTTGGGCCACAATTTGCTTTGGGGGAAGGGGTTATGTTTATTTAATTTTTAATACTAAAAGCCTCCATGTGACATAATATTTCAAAGCATCAAGCGTGCAAACAATGGGACAGAACTCTCCACATCTCTGTCCTTTGGCTCCCATTTCTGCTCTGCACGCTTCTTAACTATTTCTCAACGTTTGTGCTGAGTTCTCTATCTAGAGATGTTCTATGGAGACACTAATGTTAATTTCTTGCTTCTCCCCTAGCTATACTGAGATACATCTGACAGCTAAAATTGCATGTACTTATGGTGTGCAATGTGATATACACTGCGATATGGTTCACTTTCAAACATACACACACACACACACACACACAGAGCTATTTTTTGTGGTAAGAACATTAAAGATCTACTGTCTTAGCAAATATCAAGTACATAATCCCGCAATATGAACTCTACTCACCACATAGTACAGTGGACAATGATTAAGTCTTGAATTCATTTTGAGTTGATTCTTTTTCCTTCTGTGTATGTGTTGTGAATGAAGGGTCTAACTTCATTTATTTGCTGGGACTCCCTCATCTTATATTGCTGAATCTTTTTACTCCTTGACTAGCATCTCCTGATTTCCCTGCTCTCAGCCTGGTAACCACTGTTCTATTCTTTGCTTCCATGAGTTAAACTTCTCAGACTCCATGTTGAGATGCACCTATCTCTTTCTGTGTCTCTTATTTGACTGAGCACAGTGTCCTTCAGGCCCACTCACAATGTAGTAAATGTTCTTATTTTTAAAGGCGAGTAAGATTTTGTATTAGTACCACGTTTTAAACTCCACTCAACTGTCAGTGGACAGTTGGCTGGCTCTGTATCTTGATTGTTTTGAGTAGAGCAGTAAGCATGGGAGTGAAGACGTCTCTTCAACACACTGAGTTCATTTCCTTTAGCTTTACACACACAAGTGGGGTTACATATCACCCAGTAGTTCTGTTTTTAATTTTTGTGAGGAGCCTTCAGACTATGGAAAACATACATCCCCACCGAGAGTGGACAAATGTTCTCTGTGTTTCTTACCCTGCCCAGCACTTGTTATACTTTGTCATTATGACAATAGCTATTCTAACAGGTGAGTTATCAAATTGCACTATGGTTTCCACTGGTGTGCTCATGATGATTAGTGTATTAGTCAGGGTTCTCTGGAGGGACAGAGCTGATTAAATATATATTAAAAGAGGGGTTGTTAGATTGACTACCCTGATACAGTCTGGGTAGCCCAACAATGGCTGTCTTCATGCTTGATATCCCAGTCTATGAGAGTAATGTCTCAGCTGTCCCAACATGGCATCAAAAGCCTGGAGGATTCCTGGAGAGTCACTGGTCTTCATTGCAGGTTGAGAGCCCAGAGAAGCTGGGTTAGGACATCAGCAAAGGGATATAGCAGTAGCAGCAGTGTTAGCAACATGGTACATGAACTCACCAACAGGGTTAATGAACTTGACAGCAAGATGTGAAGGCAAGCAGGCAAAAAGTGAAGTTTTCTTCTTGGACCTCCTTTTATCTGGCTGTTACCAAAGGGGTTGGTCTTCCCCCTTCAAATAACCTGATCATGAAAATCCCTCACATATATGCCCAGTGGTTTATCTTTTAGTTGATTCCACATTCAACCAAGATTAACCATGACATTTAGTGATGGTAACATTTATTTATTTGTATATTTGCATGTCTTCTTTTGAGAAATGTCTATTCAGACCTGTTGCTTATTTTAAGGTAAGGTTACTATTATTATTATTATTATTATTATTATTATTATTGTTATTGTTGAGTTCAGTTCCTTATATATTTTGGATACAAATCTTGCACTATATTTATGCTGTCATGGTTCGGATAAGTGTCCAGTCCCCGTCCTTGGGGACTCTACCCTCTTGGGAGGCAGTGGATCATTTGGGAGGTCTGAGGCTACTGGGGCTATGAACAGATTTCCTCTGCTGCACACTTCTGCCATGATGTTACCTTGCCATATGCCCCAAAGCAGGAGGACTAGTTGACCATGAACTGGAATCTTCAAGGCTTTGAGCTAAAAGAAACCTTTCCTTTTAAACTGATTGTCCAGCAGTTTGTTATACTTCTGCAAATATGACTAACAAACACGGCATACAATTAAAAAAAACACGACGTATAAATATTGCAGAAGTTATCTTTTCTTCTGATGATTGTTAGTGTGAAAGATTTGTAAAGTTTGATGGAACGTCATTTGTCGCCTTTGGTGGTGTACCTTGAAAAAAAAAATCACTGCCCAAACAATACCAAGAAACAGTTCCTTGGGCCAATGAGATAGCTTACTTGGGTAAAGTCTCTGGGTACCAGAACTGATGACCTGAGTTTGATCCCCAGGACCTGCATAGTGGAAGGGGAGAGTTGATTCCTACAAGTTGCTCTCTGACCTCTATACATGCGTCATAACATGTGTAACCCCCACTCCAAAGAAACACTTGTACTCTGTTATTCCCCTCTCTAGAAATGTCAGAGAAGCTACACTGTAGCCAGAAGTTTCTCCAGTCCCACCCAGTCCTGTGGTCCTGTAGCCACCTATAAAATAATAACTCAGAGGCTTATACTAATTACAAACTGGATGGCCTATGGCTCAAGCTTCTTGCTAGCTAGCTCTTATAACTTAACCCATTTCTTTTAATCTATAAGTTACTCTATGGCCATGGTGTTACCAGTCTGCTGACATCTTGCTGCTCCTTGGATGGTGGCTGGTATCTCTCCTGTTCTCCTTTTTCCTCCCACTGTCTCTCTTGGATTTTTCCCACCTGTCTCCATCCTGCCCTGCCATAGGCCAATGCAGCTTTATTTATCAACCAATCAGAGCAACACATTTTTCACAGCATACAGAAAGACATCCCACAGCACTTCCCCCTTTCTGTCTAATCAAAAAGGAAGGTTTTAACCTTAACATAGTAAAATTACATATAACAAAATAGTTGTCAAGCAAGAATTATGGTTACAATATCTAGTCTATTTGTATTTGGCAAATTTAGAAAATATTCTATCATCTATCCTATTTTTGTGAGTCTAAAGTTTTATATCTAATTTATCTTTTATCATGATTAAGGAAAACTATAATTATAACTATCTAGTCTTCAATTCCATCAAAGACCCCAGAAGGATATAATATTACCTAAGTAAACAGGAAGTGCATTGTAAGGAGCTTCCAAAATTCTGGAAATGACAGAGACAGCTGGCTACCTGGACAGTCAACCAAAGTTCCTCTGCAACATTGGGGCATCCATCTTTAGCCTATAGGCCTTGAGTTTCTCAGTCACTTCTCCCTGTGTCCTGCAGAATGTCTGGCATTCTCCTCTGCAAAGCAGGAACCTGAAGGACCATTTCGCCTTGTTTTGGCAAAATTCAGTGGTCATTTTCCTATGGGTCCTGTATGTCCAGTTTATACAACATGTTATCAAGCAGTCCAGGCAAGAGCTGTTTCTTACCCAAATGTCCAGTTTTGCCAAAAAGAAGATAAACTCCATATGGAGTGTCTTCAATACCCATCTTCCTCTTTGAAGTAAATCAGTTCTGCCAGGAGCAGATGTGTCTCACTGTTCAGAAAAGTCTAAATTTTTAAAACATTTTAAATGCCATATTCTTTAGGTCTTTGAATTGTTTGAAGATTACCTACCTAATTGAAATATATCTTTGTATACCTAAAAACTTAACTAACATGACTAAAAGTTTGATTATCATAGATGACTATTAATCTGTATTTCTTAATGATATATTACAAATTTAAATGAGTTGTATAAACATTACCTTAAAGAAGAGCAAAAATATACATATAGTATAACAACATTAACTTTAAATTTGTATCAATAAACTAAAATCCATAGCAATATAAAATATTTCAAACAAGTTGTTGCTCTTTAAAAGTAGATTCAGTAATCTACCCTTTTATCCTATCATATCTATATCCTACATTTCTATATCATATCCTCCTTTCTTCTTTTAGAAAGAGATTGACTATGACCAATAACAATTTGTAACCAACCCCTAAAGGAAGACAAACATCCATAATCCATTTTTTTGAGAATGTGAGTGTAGTTTTCTAGGCTACTTCCTGCTGATTGGGGCCACTGGTAGTCTTATGGGGACACAATGAAAATTTTAGGATTATGGTCAAGTCCTAATTGGAGTAGTCTGTGAGGCTGTATTCTGTGAGCCAGTTGCCTTGAAGCTGTTCTGAATGTTGGATCATCTGGAGACCTCTCAGGGGGTATTCCTTGATGGAACCATATTAACCTGGAACGAATCTACAGCTTTTCATTTTCTGTGGAAAGAAAAGCAGAACTTCTTTTCCAAAGCAACATAGCCTTAGACATAAATTTTGAAGTCAAGATACTTTAAAAATATATACATATATATTGCTTTAACTTAGCAGCCTTTATAATCAAATATCTCTCTACAGTTAAAAAATCCCAAAACAATATAATCCAGACTCTCTGTGTAATATCCATCTTTAAATGGCCTATTTTTATATATTATATTATTTTTTTAAGACTTTATTTTATTTTTATGACTGACTATATCCTTCTCTTTTCTCTCCCAAGCCTATGTACCTTATATATACATTATAAACCATTTAGAAGTGTATTCCATGTGAATCTGTCTTTTGTGTCTCTATAATCCTTTTCTGATCATTGCTTTAAATTGCAGTGTGGTTAGGACTGAAGCGGAGGCTTTGGCTGCTGACTCCGCCCATCTCAGCTTCCCAACATGGCAGAGGTACCTTTACTGCCAGCTTTGGGCAGTGTGTTTGTGCCTCCATCAAGCAGCGTGTAGCCCAGGAACAATTTTTTTTATTAGTAAAAGCTAAATCTGCCACACAGCATGCTGCTCGCCTTAGAGATGCCTCTGTGTACTGCGGCCGGAATCCACCATGCTGTAGCTCAAGCCCACACACTGTGGCATCTCTGTATCATGGCTTGCCTGAGAGACATAACTAGGAATCTGATGTTAGCTCCGTTTTAGAATCTTTTTAAAGAAGCTTTCTCAGGTTTTGGGTGGAAATTCTTGCTACCATGTCTGGGTGCCAAAATGTAGCTGGAAGTTTCTCCAGCCCGGCCTGGCCCTGTGGTCCTGCAGCCACCTATAAAATAATCACACAGAGGCTTATCTTAATTATGAACTGGATGACCTATGGCTCAAGCTTCTTGCTAGCTAGCCCTTATAACTTAACCCATTTCTATTAATCTGTAAGTTGCCACATGGCCGTGGCGTTACCGGTCTGCTGGCATCTTGCTGCTCCTTGGACGGCGGCTGGCGTCTCCTTCACCCCTTTCTCCTCTCACTATCTCTCTTGGATTTTCCCGCCTGTCTCCATCCTGCCCTGCCATAGGCCAGTGCAGCTTTATTTATCAGCCAATCAGAGCAACCCATATTCACAGTGTACAGAAAGACATCCCACAGCACTACACCTTTGAAGTCTCACCAACCCGGCTGCCTAAACAAGACCTGAACAAGGACAACATCAATAGACGTGCTAACACGGAATGGGGAGACCTAGGAGGCCTCAAATCTAGATGAAGAACTACAGGCAGCTAAGGAATGCTGAGAGTGGGAGAAATAGTCTTCCCCCAGGGAAGAATACACTGACTGGTTATCCAGTACCGAATGATCAGCCCTGAAAACCTACATACAAGTAACATTATACAGACCAAACAGGTTGTATTTGTGTATTTAAGGAGTAATCACATGTATACACACATATGCATTTGTAACAATTAAAGAAAAAGAGGCTGTGAATTTGAGAGCAAAGGAGGGTACATGGAGTTGGAGGGAGGATAGGGAAAGCGTTGAAATGATATAATTATATTATAAATTAAAAAAATAGAAAAAAATAAAAAAAAATTGCTCTGTGTTTTATTCTAGTAGCCTTGCAGTTTCAGGTCTCAATTTAAGTCTTCACGTTGAGGAGACCATCCTGTCTTCTGGTGTGGTCTTGGTGCCTTTGTTGAAGACCATTTAGCCATGGGTGGATGGATTTCTGTCTGGGTGCTGTACTGTACTCCATTGCTCTGTATGTTTGTCTGATGTCAGTACTGCATTGCTTTGGTAACTATCTCTGCAGCGTATTTTGAAATTAGGTGGTCTGTTGTTTCAGCTTTTCTTCCTTTTGCTCAAGATCCCGTTGTCTATTTGTGATCATCTGGATTCTATGAGAAGTGTTGTTGGGATTTTGGTAGGGATTGTATTGGATCTGATACTCATTCTAAGTATAAAGTCCCTTTAACAACTCGTCACGTTATAAACCCAGACTATGTGTCCATTTGTTTGTATTGTCTTTAATTTCTTTCAGAAGTGTTTTATAGTGTTTGGTTAGTAGATCTTTCACTTCTTCGATTAAATTCATCACCAAGTATTGTATGTTTTCTTTCAGTTAAATTGTAACTGGGATTGTCTGCTCATCCCCTTACGGATTGTTGTTGGTGTATAGAATGAAACTGACTTTTCTATGTTGGTCTTGTGTCTGGGACCTGGCCTGAGCTCGTTTTGATAGACTCTCTGTGGCTTCTATGTGTTCACGCACATACCGTGTGCCGGTGGAGACGGCTTTCCTTCTGTCCTTTGGATTTAGAGGCTCATTATTTCTTTTTGCTCTGGTTGGGACTTCTAGAACTGTATGTAAGAAGAGTGACAAGGGTGGATGTCCTTGTCCTATGTGTGAGGAGACCCTCCCAGCTTGTCACCATTCAGTGCGATGCTTCCTGGGGCCTGTCATATACAGACTTTATTTTTTCTCTTAAAAGGATCTTGGTCACCTGTAGATTCAGTTTTTCAATGATGTGACATTCACTAAAAAGTATAAGACTGTCTTTGGTCACCACATAAAAATCATGCATCCCTCGAAGCTCCTGAAAACCTGAACTCCCAGGTTCCAGGCTCAAGTATTTACTACTGTTGTGCATACACGACAGAGGCCGCATTTAAAAGCACACTAACTACTTAAATCTTTCGGCCCCCGCTTATCAGTTAGTGAACTGTCACATCACTGCCTTGCACTAGAAGTCTTCACACTCCTCACAACGAGCTTTTCTGTCAGAGGCAAGTTTATTGTGTGGTTGGATAGTTTTTCATTCCTTTAAAAAATTCTCTTGGGCTTGATGTGTTAGTTTTTGTTTGGTCTTATTATATTATATTTTATTTATTGTTATCCCTTTGGGAGCCTGCTTGCTTTCTAATGAGAGGCAGAAAGAGGTGGACCTGGATGGGAGGGAGGTGGGGAGGAACGGGGAGGAGTAGAGGGAGGGGAAGCCGTAGTCAGGATATATTAGGTGAGAACAACAGCGAGAAAAATCTATGTTCAATAAAAGGAAAGAAAAATTTCCCCAAAAACAATGTTTAAAAAAATTTTTTTTTTACATTCATTTATTTGGTGTGTGCATGTATGTGTGTGTGTGTGAGGAGTGGAGGTCAGAGGATAACGCCTTCCACCATGTGGGTCCTTGTGACTGAACTCACTCAGGTTGTCAGACTTGGTGGCAATCACTTTGACCTGCTGAGCCGTCTTGCCAGTCTGTGTCAGCCATCTTGTGTAAGAATTCAGATCTTGGGGGTTGGAGAGATGTTCAGCAGTTAGGAGCCCTTGCTGCTTTTTCAGAGGACCTGAGTTTAGCTCTTGGCATCCAAAGTGACTCACCATTGCCTGTAATTCCAACTCTAGGGGGTCTGCTGCTGTCTTCTGGCCCCCGCAGGAACCTGGACTCACAAGCACATACTCGAACACATAATTAAGAATCAACATTAATCTTTTGTTTTTGTTTGTTTGTTTTTGAGACAGGGTCTCACTTTGTAGACCAGGCTGGCCTTGAACTCACAGCGATCCTCCTGCCTCTGCCTCCCGAGTGCTGGGATTAAAGGCAATGTGCTATGACACCTGGCTAAAAATAAACATAAATTTTAACTCAGATTTTTGTGGTCATCTTTCACTGTTTTAATTTATATCTTAAAACAATAGTTTATTTTCAACAATTTTGTACATGTGTATGACATGCTCTGGTCATACTTAGCACCCCACCCTCTCTTGGTCCTCTCCTACCTCCATCAACTCTCTTTTCTCAACAAGTCCCCTCTCCTACTGGTGTATCTTTTTTATTTGCATGTTTTTGTTTTGTGGCCCACTGAATTTGCCCAGGATGCCCACAAATGGGCATGGGTATGAATTATTCACTGGAGCGCGGGAGACTCGCTAGTGGCTGTATCACTGAAGACAGTGACTCCCCCTTCCTCAGGAGCCACCAACTGCCAGTAGCTCTCCAGAGAGGGGCTGATGTAAGGTCATCATTATACTGAAGTGCATCCTGTCTGTACCGCGTTTATTGAGAGTTTCTTATAAAAGAGTACAGGATTTTGTTGAATGCTTTTTCCTGTATCTGAGGTGACTATGTAATGTTCATCATTCGTTATTTTGATGAGGGCTATGACATTATTGATTTGTATATGTTGTGCCGATCCTGTCCCATAGTATATGATCCTTTTAATGTGCTGTTGAATTCACTTTCTGGTATTGTTAAGGATTTTCAAATGTAAGTTTATCAGAAATATTGGCAATGTTTTTTTTTTGTCCAGCTGTGGTATAAGAAGCAACGCTGGCGTTGTAAGATGCATTTGGACGTTTTCCTACCTCTTCTGTTATTTGAGACAGTCCAAGAAGGGTTGATAGGAACTTTCTTCTCTTTGGTAGAGTTCACTAGTGAATCCATAAGATCTTGGGCTTTCTTTTGTTGGGGATTTTTGTTGACTTAATTGCCTGGCTTGTCACTGGTCTGTTCCAGGACATCTCCTCACAGCTGGCCAGGTTTGAACTTAACTCTTGCCAAGATGTTAAAAAGGAGGCATTAGTCTTTAGACAAGCATGTGAGAATATCCTTCTGTGTTGTTTTGTTGTTCATCCTCATCCATGTTACTCATCATTGTGAATTACCTTCAGAAAAGAGTTCTGTGCATGCTGGAGACACAGCTCAGGGGCCGAGCACTTGACTAGCACATATGAGTTCTGTGTGTGCTGGAGACATAGCTCAGGGGCCGAGCACTTGACTAGCATGTATGAGTTCTGTGCACACTGGAGACACAGCTCAGGGGCGGAGCACTTGACTAGCACATATGAGACTCTGAGTTTATCCTGACACTGAAAAAGACCTATGGATGGTCCTCTAATTATAACCCAGCCTGCTCTTCCTTTATTGTGTGTTCAAAACTATACTTAAAAATACATGTATGCATGTGTGCATACATACATACATGTATATGTACACAACACACAATATATACAAAGAGTTCTGTTCATTTTCCTGTGGGTACTTACTCATACTGGCAGGAAGATAATTATGGATTTTTAACGTTCTGAACTTTTCCTTGATGGTATGGTGTGTGTGTTCTTCCATTCCTACAGCTAATGGTCTTCTGTATTTAGTATAGTAAATCCATCTTCCTCCCACTTGAGTTGTCCAATAAATTGGTTAGTTCTCAGTGGTAAAATTGTGGATTTCAGGTTATATGGTTTCAGTGCGTCTTTCTGGAGATTAAAGTCTTTGGAGCCACCGTGTGTCTTATCAAGTTCTATGTTGGAAATGGAAGCCAGAGAAGAAACCCAAATGAAACCTCTGTCCCCTGTAAAAGGCCCAAAGGTCCTTGTCTTCCCCGTCGTCAGCCTGGGTCAGATTCTTCTTGTGATGGGTGGGAACCAGGTCAGCTACAGGAACATGGCCCAGATGAGCTCTTGGGGCATAATTTCCAGGCTCAGGTCCTCTTGTCTGCCTTGGGATGGGAGTAGAGGTGTGGGGAGTAATTGGTGAATAGCCAGGAGGAGTGCCACGTCGCACCTTGAATGTGCATGCATTAACAGTCGCTCGCTGACATCTGTATATGTGAAATACTTATGATGGCTTTGTGAAGTTTGTTTCCTCAAAGGCAGTGATATATGTAGAGACATTGGAAAACTCAGGAAGGTAAGCAGGAGACAGTTTTTGTCTCGTGTCACTGATAATCTTATCAATTATAGATCACCGTTTTTTAGCATTATGAGTGTGTGGTCTTCCTGGTCTTTTCGATGCCATTAAAATGATGCATGCGTTCAGACTGTGCTGAAAACGTTTTCTTATTTTGGTAACTATTGCTTAGTAATTAAAATATTTTTACATTTATTTTGTGTGTGTGTGTGTGTGTGTGTGTGTGTGTGTGTGTGTGTGTGTGTTTGTGGAGGTCAGAGGACAACTTCCAGTAGTCTGTTCTCCCCTTCCACCATGTAAGCTCTGAGGCTCAAACTCAGGTCATTACTCTTGGTGGTAAGCATCCAGTAGGCCGTTATATAAGAATTTTTGATGGTACCTTACATCATTCGTTAGTGTTGGACAGCTAGGTTGCTTCTAAATTTTCCCATTATCGATAACTCAATTATAAATACCCTTACAATGTTCATGGATGAGCATCTCTCTGATGAGTTACTTTGAACAAATTCCTAAGGAAGGGCTTTGGTACAGATGCCAGATTGCCCTCTTATAAAATCTAGGAATGCCTGTTATCCCCAATTCTTCCTTGAGTCCCCTCTTGCCCTACCTTCACTTTTAGGTCAGCGACGAGAACCCTATGTCTTAGACACTTGGCTCCTAGATCTGCACAAGACAAAGAGAGCTTTCGAATGCATGGCCTAGCATCAGTTTCCCCCGTTCTGACCCGGGCAGGGTAGGGTCTCCCTTGCGGCCCTGTTCTGCTTCCCCAAGGGCCCTGAGTGGTTTCAGAGGGGTGCCCACTTAGCTTGTTGAACACGGCAGGCAGAGCAGAGCTCCTGTGGTAAACAGTGATAAATACGCCCATGTCAATCTGGCAATAAAAGTGAGAGAGTTTAATTGATCTATGGCAACAGGAAGCTTACGTTTTAAAAATTAAATTATTTGCAGTCGCATCTTATTTAGCATCGCTGATAAATGTGCCGGGTAAGAAATTGCTTAGAAGAAAATTTCTGATGGGAAGTTGCTTGCTGCTCTCCTGCCTTCTGCCATGAGGAGGTGGAAAGGACTGGGGGTTTGCGCAGTTCCAGGGAAGATTGGGTGGCTCTGCTCTCTCCATGCAGCCTGGCTGCATGCCGTGAAGTGGGCATCTGACACACTGTCACAGCTTCTTCAGAGATGGATACACTACACTTCCCTTATCCATGTTGTAGACGGTTGGGTGGAACTGGGCCAGTTAACTTGGGAAGATGGGCAGTGAATGGCTTTGGGGTTAGACCACTCTGTCTTCAACTCCCACTCTGGCTTGACCTGCTCCTGTTGCTGACTCCATGTTTTATGGACTTTGGTCTGTATGCTAAACTGTTAAGCACTATGTGTAATGTCCCTACTAAATTGCTGGGCAATTACTAGGTCTTCAATAAGCATGGCTACTGTGATATTTCAATGGACATGATACTAGCAAAGAGGCTCAGAGGCTGGGTTCAACCCACTGCATCCTGTGGCCGCTGGGACTCTTCACAGGCACTGAGGGCTTCCTCTCTTCCAGCATTCTGTGTTTGCATTGCTCTGTGTCCTTTGGGATGGCCGCTGGGCAGGGAGTCTAAGGAAGCCAACACGCCCCTCTCCTCATATCTAAGTCTTAGATTTCAGCTATCAATGAGTATGCTGATCAACTTTGGAAATAGACTTTAAGTGAGGAAGGAATCTATGTTGTAAGACTTTGGGACTAATTTTTATTTCAGCATAGCCTAAGCTATCCTAACTCTTACAAATAATTTAGTTTACCAATTGCTTCTAATATCTTACAGGTTAAACCAATTTGTATCATATATTTTGAATCCCTGCCAATTAAGAATAGGCCTGGTAACAAATTCTTCACCTATTACCCACCTATTACCACCCCCTTACCTCTCCCCAGGAGATGAGCTTACGGAGCATGCTCTGTTGGCACTGGATCTTTGTTAAAGAGTATTTTTTTTTTTAAGACAGGATTTCTCTGTGTAGCTTTGGAGCCTTTCACGGAACTCACTCTGTAGCCCAGGCTGGCCTTGAACTCACAGAGATCCGCCTACCTCTGTCTCCCGAGTGCTGGGATCAAAGGCGTGCGCCACCACTGCCCAGCTTGTTAAATAGTATTTTTATAGCTGAGGGCCTTGTACAAATTATTTCTGAAATCCAGGTGTCCAGGTCTTTCCTGGGTCACACAATGACCCTGGATGAGATGGTGTTAACAAGGATGGACTATGAATTCCCTATAGTGTGGTGTCACCGATAAATTATTTATGATTCTAAACAATGTTCTGCATGTGTTGAAACCAGCATCCCCTCTGAGCCGAGCAGTACGGTTAAAAACAACAGGACACACAAGCTATTTTTTGTTCTAAGAGTATTAGTGACCATTCAAGTGTCTCCAGCAATCAAACAAACATACAATCAAAAGGCAAAACACACAGCCACCTGGCAGGTCATGTATGACACCTCAGCTGTAAGACCCTGATTTCCGCACTTCCAATACTCTCTGCAATGACTCATAGAAACAGAGAACGGTTTGACTGCATTAGACTAGGAAGAGCGCTCGGGCAGGTATCGGGCCCCATGGTTGCCATGGTGCTTTCCTCCTGTCCCGCCCTCTCCAAGTTGTCCTGGCTTCCCAGATTTCTACACACTGGGCCCAGAAGGCAGGGTGTTGGACCACAGAGGGGCAGCCTGGCTTGGGAAGCTGTGGGCAGCCAGAGAAAATTGTGACAGGCTGCAGGTTTTTTCTGAGCTTGATTTTCTCAAGGATGACCCTGCTGCCTATGACTCACAGGAAGTGCTTTCTCCAATGCTGCCTCAGTATTTCCTGTAGTAGTAGTTGTCTCTAGAGTGAGAGATTTCTAGAATTTTCAGCATCAACTTTTATTTCCATCGCAACCATTTTTTCTCCCCTGGAACCTGAGCTGAGGCCTGGCAGCTCTCCCCATGTCTCTGCCCTGCTGTTGGCTCAGAGGATGTGACTGTGGGCTGTCAAGGTGTCAGGGATGTTGCCCTTTATGTTACAACAGAGTGGCTTTGGTGCTTTAGGGGCGGGCAGGGTAGGAAGAAAGGTCGGAGCCTTTAACCCTGTCATACTTTCCTGTCCCTGGGCCTCCAGGTTCTCCATCGCTCAGTGTGGTGATGGTAGCTCTACTGCTATTTAGTGCGTGAGGCTAGGGCTGCTAAATGCCTTGCTGAATGTGTTTATCTGGGACGAAAAGAACCCACCCTCTTCCCCTGCTTTTGTGTTCCACCGAGGACCCGTGGATGCTTTGGAGACAGCTCCTGTAGGATGGTTTCGTCGATGGGCTTTATGGCAAAGCACACTTGGCAGTGAATATTGAGATGTGAGTGGTCCTCTCTCCAAGGAGTCCAGCGATGGAGAGCCGAACACGTGATTTCAGCAATTATGTTTATTTTCTTATTAGCAGATAGCGGCTAACATGATGCAGGCCTTACTCCTTCCGAGGCTGGGCAGAACACTTCCCATATGTGTTCTACTGCAGTCCTCCAACGTTCTCCAAATGACACTATTAGAACTCCCATTTTCATTCATGGAGCAACTGAGGCCCAGGGAAGCCCAGATGCTTGCCCCAGCCCACACTGATGGTTAAAACAAAAACAAAAACAAACAAACAAACAACAACAAAAAACCCCCAAAAGCTGGAATTACATGTACCCGGGCCTGCCTTTGGCTTTATAGTTATTCTAAACTGCTTTTGTGATACAAACTTGCTATTTATTTATTTATTTATTTATTTATTTATTTATTTATGTACAAGGACACAGCGATGACTTCTAAATGTTTGCTTTCCTGTGGGAGCAAAGTTTCCTTTTTCCGGTTAAATCCCCCAAAGCCAGTAGAAATGGCGGCAGCAGGGTTTTCAATACCTCCTCAGGACCCCAGAGGCCTCAGCCGGAGTCACACTGGTTGTCATCCCTCTTTCTCTTCTCCTGTTTTTTCTCCACAGGCTCTACTTTGGGGATTTTAGTGCAGCAATACCCAGGAGGCCCAGGTGGGCCCAGAAGCAAGGGCTCCCAGAGGAAGTACCCGGGATGCCTTTCTTCTCCACTTGGGCTGCGCAGCTTGGCTTAAGTCCAGGGTCACGGTCGTGGGAAAAACGATTCAGCCTTGCTGCCCCAGCCTAGCTACAGTGGACATGACATGGTGTGTGTTTGTGTGTGTGTGTGTGTGTGTGTGTGTGTGTGTGTGTGTGTTCACTTGTACATGGGCTCACACTCCATACACTCCTTATCTGAAAAGCCTCCTTCGTCTCAGGGTCTGACTGTTGGTGACTTTTGCTGTTCCGTATTCCTGAACGACGAAAGGGAGCTATTATCCTCTTTTTGCTTGGGTGTCTGTGTTTAATTGTAGGAATATAATAACGACAAATTCTCCCCGGCTGAGACTTTTCGTCCCAGCCACTTTCTCTTTCCTACCCTATCACCACTGGACCACAGAGTCACACAGGGTTTAGAGTGAGATACAGACAGATGGTCAGGTTTTCCTTAGGGTTGAGGAAAAAAAAAAAGGCTCCTCCCCCAGACACATCATTATGAAAATCAGCTGTGACCCCCCTGTCCCCTAAACTCCTATCTTGACTTTACACAGAACCCCATTCTTCATTCTCCAGGGTGTCTGCCTTTTCTCTGGTTATGCAGAACTAAGAGATGGGTACAACACAGAAGACCAAGAAGAGGTGAGGAAGAAGAAGAAGAAGAAGAAGAAGAAGAAGAAGAAGAAGAAGAAGA